>JAHKKF010512252.1:12597-45859 GCA_019740295.1 Labeo calbasu | reverse complement strand
ATCTTACTCGTCTCAATCTGCTCAATCTTGGTGATGTCAGTGCCCTAAACGATGTTATAATGGACTATTTCACATCCAGAGATGAAGGATCGGATGATGAAGTTACTAAAGAGGAGTCCAATGACAGTGCGCGAACAGTTGCTCTGTGCTCGCTTTTACTACAAGGTAGGCTGCATTATTCGTGCTATCTAAACCAAAAATGGGTGAGCAAAAGTTTGGAGACTATGCCCATGATAAACAATGAAAAACAGACGTTAGTCTGTTTGTGTAGTGATGCATTATAGTGCTCCTGACTTGACAGACAGCTCTAGTTAAACCCGTAAAGTGAAAGAGAAAGTCTTCTCACTTTAAACCCGTTTTTCTCAAAATCCCATTTTTGGAAATCTGCGCTATCAGCCAACTTAAGATAGCCATGACTTTGCTTACGTTTGAGCTATGGACAAAATAATAGTTTTGGAAAGGGCTTGAGCCCAGCTTTCATATGGTATCAAAACCTAAAAAAGGTAAAATTTCACCATGTGTTGGGTTTTACTAGATCACATCACATATGTAATATAATTCTCATGTGTCCCCAGAATGTGTCTGGAAGTTTCAAAATACCCCACAGATCATTTATTATATAATTTTGAAAATGCGTATTTTGAGTGGAAGCAGAAACACTGTCTCTTTAAAAGCAAGTGAGCTGCTGCTTCCCACCCCGTTTTTTTTTTTTTTTTTTCCAGAATAGAGCTGCACCATTACAGCTCATAACTGCTAAAAACATCTGTTTTGGTTCTGCTTTCTAAACCAAAAGCAGAATTATCATGTTTATCGTGCTGAAATCATGCGTTTTAAACCATATTAGTTTCAATTTCTGATATACGTTTTTTTTTTTGAGCACACATCCAAAGCATACGGACAGAAAGCGGCTGTCACACGGCATGTGAGTGCTAAACTAGGTCTTCTTTCACACGCAAGTTTACATTAGAAACTTGAGTTACAAAAACAGTTGGTTATGTCTGTGAAGTTAAACAACTGGAAAAAATTGCATGTTTATATTAGATCAGTGTGGCAGCAGAGTAATATACAGTAAATAAACCAACAAATCCACTGCTCTCTTGTCTGGGACTCAAAATAATGTTCTGTGCTCATCTGTGCAGCTGAAGACAGAACAGTTAGCATGATTTGCTTATACTTTCGCCATGGAGTTAAAACTGGCACACTGTTGTCGCTTGCAAAAACAAAATGACGGCGCCATGGGTGGAAACGTGCAAGGGGCGGTAACATTATTATGAGATCCCTTTACTACACCACAGAGGGAGCGAAATCCGACGCACTGGTATTTTCACAAGCTTGCAAAAAAGGCTTACCAAAACAAAGTTACTGAGTTGTCCTTTTTCACATTTTCTGGGTTGGTAGATGCACCGGGGACCCAATTATAGCACTTAAATACGGATTTTCGATTTTCATGATATGTCACCTTTAAAATGCATGATTTAAGCATGATAGACATGATAATCAAAACCAAACAGATGTTTTCTGGCAGAGTATCTGAGGTACGAGCTGTAAAGGCACAGATTCTGGAAAAGGGGGCGGGGAACAGCAGCTCATTTGCATTTAAAGAGACATGCACGAAAACAGTGTTTCTGCTTCCACTCAAAATAGGCATTTTCAAAATGATACAATGAATGATCTGTGGGGTATTTTGAGCTGAAACTTCACAGACACATTCTGAGACACAATCTTGAGATTTATATTACATATTGTTCAAGGGTGCATAATAGGTCTCCTTTTAAATAGGATCCAGAGGTGCTCAATGAACTCCAGCTTGTTCAAATATAGTCCTATCTTTATCTAAACTTGGCACTTGCAGGCAACATGTTGTTGTTTTTCCACCAAAAGCCATCACTCTCGCTAATCAAATCAGCTCGGCCTCCCACAGATGTGGTGCAGACCACTGTATCACAGCCCTCGTTAGACCAAATCAATGGACTTCCTGTGACCCCCGAGGCTTTACTGAGAAATCGAAGTCCTGAACGGACTGCACAGACCAGTGAAGAGGAACCGTTTTGTCTAATTTTTCGCCCTACGCTCGGTGTCCTCTGCCACTGCGTTACATAAACAAGTTGTTTTTTTATATATAACGTTAATTAGAAGCCACCCAAAAAGCTTTTTGAACTGCTCGAGTTTGTGAGTCACCATCAGACCACTAATTGTTTGCAGAAGCAGACAAGCCAAACTAGAGTTGATAGCCGGTTCAAGTCTATAATCGTGTTTTCAGTTTGTGGATTCAAGGCTGTTCCCTGCATAGTTTTTGAGTCGTGTCATCGTATGAAAGCAGCTATCAGCAGACCTTGACCTGGTAATTATAACTTTCTTAAGATCAGCATCAGCAAATATTGCACAGCCACCCATGGCGGCTGATTTGATTGTGTCCTAATGCGTTTAAAAGGATCAAGGATTAATTGGTTTTCATTCAGATGTGTTTGACACATTGTTGGATTCATTCGTGGAAGGTTTTAATCTAATCAACAGCTCAGGAACAAACACAAAGATTTACAGCAACATCAAAATGAAAAGGAAACTCAGCTTTTACTTTACTTGACTTTAAGATAGCCATAAACAACCTATGCCAAGTACACAAATGCAGACCAATGATGTTATAATTCCGAATTTTATTTTATTTTATTTTATTTTATTTTATTTTATTTTATTTTATTTTATTTTATTTTATTTTATTTTATTTTATTTCTCTTTTTTGGTTTTTATTTGATAACTGTTATTTTTAGTTTAGTTTTTTTGTTTAATAGTTTTTGTATTATTATTTTTTTACATTAAAATATTTTAACATTTATTTTATTTTAAGTTTATGTGGTGTAATGTTTTTGAATTAGGGGTAGTGAATAATTAAACACTTTATATTGCAGTATTTTTCTAGCTTTTGACAATATTGTCTTCGAAACTGCTTATTAAATTGCTGTTTTTTATAGAAATATTATTATATTAAAATAAAATTAACGCAAGAAGTAAAAAAAGACTTTTCACTAAATAAATATATACTCATTTATGTACCAATACAACAATACATATGTAGCAAACAGCAATATTATATTCTGTTAGTATTAAAATAGTTACATTACTAAAATTAGTATTTAGTCATAAAATATTATTTTATAATAAGTGCTGTTCAAATGATTTAATCGCGATTAATTGCATCCAAAATAAACATTTTCATTTATATATTTGTGTTTACTGTGTATATTTATTATGTATATATAAAAACACGCACATACAATATATTTTTTTGAAAATATTTACATGTATATATTTACATTTATATAATTTATATTATATATAAATATATTTATGTATAAACATAACATTTTTTTCTGAAATATATACATGCATGTTTGTATCTTTATATATACATAATAATTATACACAGTACACACACATATTTTATGTACACAAAAACTTTTAATTTTGGATGCGATTAATCACGATTAGTTGTTGCCCAGCACTATTTACAATATAAAATAGAGCTGAAATTAATGTGTTAATTAATTAAAAACAGCAGCATTACATTTTTAATTATGTTATTGTGGCATTTTTATATTTATTGCAGTTACATTTTCATTTTTACTACAACTGAAAATATTCATGCATCTAGCTATAAACATGCCTTGTTTCTTGTTTTGTGACCTCAGTTTAATCTGTTTTCTGACTTGGACTGGCCGCTTATGTAAAAATCCCTGCAAACATCATGGTTTATATGCGGTTCATAGAGTCATGGGCAGAAAACTGTCATTTGTTAAAAGTAGGAGATGATGTGTGGCCCCTGTCCTGCTTGGGTAAGCCAGGGGTTTGCTTTTATATCCTGCAGCTGGTGAGCTCTTAGTTGCGATTACAGGAGAAAAAGACTCTATTAATCGAAATTAAATGCCTTTCGATGACTCTAGAGGTAAAAAGGGACATCACTGAGAATGCTTTTGCATTATATGTGTTCATCTGTGTGCAGGAGTCTTCAGCAGCTGCTGGAGTATGAGGGCGATGTGGAGGAGACCTTCTGTCTGAACTTTGCAGTAAGTTGCTGAACACTGATATAAACGCATCCCCTTAAATTAGGCCACATCAAGTCAAGAAATTGACAGATTAGATGAATATCACTGATATCTGTAGTTTATATTATATAGAAATTCCCAAGTCACTGTTTTAGTAATAAATAAATGTAACTGAATCCTTGATATCACACACATGCTGCCAAGATGGTTATTTGATGTGTGTTTTTACATCTGGAGGATGAAGAGCGTTTGCTCATTTGCCATATGTCCCATCAGTATTTCCTGTTCGATAATGGAACGACATTCAGCAGATGTTTTTGTGGTTTACGATGTAGAATTATGGATAGGCGATAAAAATAAAACGCTTATATCTCAGTATTTTCCAAGCTTTTGGCAGTGTTAGCTTTTATGTGCTTATATGTGCTTTTGAGTGTTTTTATTGTTAACTAAAACAAAACAATGAAAAATCTAATTTACAAATATATAGACATGTAACATTTATTTATTTATATGTTACAATATAACAATACATGATAGCAAATAGCAATATTTACACAACATGTATATTTAGTCAAATATATTACTAAGACTAAAACTATAAAAACTCTTTTAAAAATATTTTAGTCGTATGTAACAATATAACAATACATGATAGCAAACGGTATTTACACACATGTATATATAATCAAATATATTATATTTTGTAATAAAATAGTATTTTATAATTTAAAATAGATCTAATTTGGACTTTCCAAATCAGTGTTTTATTCTTAACTAAAAATAAAACTATGAAACTTGTTTTGGGGTTATTAAAAAACATACAAATATTAAGTCATATGTAACAATATAACAATAAATGATTGCAAACAGTAATATTTACACAACATGTATATTTAACCAAATATATTATATTTAGTAATAAAGTATTATTTCATAACGTGTATATATATATATATATATATATATATATATATATATATATATATATATGTGTATATATGTGTATATATGTATTTAATTATTAAATAAAGCTAAAACTATAAAAAATTTTTTTTTTTTTTTGGTTATTAAAAAAAATCAAGAAGAATCACAAATATTGCTTACACTTAAATACACTTAAAGTGTATAGCTTACATTTAAAAATTGAAAATTAGACGCAATGCCTAGGTAAATAACTGAAATAAGTTTAGATTGAAGTGCTAAAATGAATTAAAATAGATTAAATATAATATAATATAGAATAAAAATAGATTACAGCTTAGTAAACATAATTTGACCAAAGCAGAATAACTGTAAGTTACGCTAAAATATTAATAAAATAAGATTAATGAAGTAATTAATAATATAATAACATGTAAAAATACTAAAACAACACTTTTCCAATTATATATAATGCAAATTCTGTGAATGAGTTTTAAACAAGAACCTATTCAAATTTACTAAGTCGATATTCACAATGTTTCTTTATTTAATAGCATCAACACAGTTTTTGCATATATGCTGTAAATATTCAATATATCACCCAACCCAAGAACCTTTATCAGAAGGACATTTATTAGAAACTTGTACACAAATATGGGAAGTAGTGATTCTTTTCCTCGTCGAAATACTTACTGAGATGACGTGTCACTTGTATTGGTCAAGCCAAATTGCTCAATGACAAAATGTGACAACTGTGTCCACAGATTACGAGAAAGTATTACGGGATCACGGAGGTTAAAGAGCTGGTACAGGGCGGAAAGACCATCGCTGTGGACAAGACGAACAGGTGCGAATGTTAGTCTATGGTGTGTGTGTCTCTTTAAATAAAGGTCTGAAAGAGGTCATGTTGTTCCTGCCCGTGCTCCATATTTCAATGTCTGTGAGAGTGAGTGTGTGTGTGTTGTCAGGGACAAAATTGCAAGGTTTCAGAAGCTGCAGTAACAGATGGGACAGCACACAAATCCGAACATAAAATGTACGTGTAAATGCACGTACATTTGTGACGTATGAAGAATTAATGCTGCATTCAAGGTCATTGTTTAGGACAAACATTAAGTGGAGATTCTATGAAAATGGTTTAAGAAAATGGCAAATGTGTTTGTTTGGAACGTGCATGTGTGTTTTATTTGCATGTGTGTGTCCTGGTGTCTGACAGTAAGATTAGGCAGAAGGCCAGTCATCTTGAGCTCAGATCAAGGCCCGTTCCCACTGGCACACACACACATACGTTCTTCAGCAGACCTGACGCTGATATATGACCTCCTGAAGAGATTACAGGCCTTTAACCCAGCTCAGATTATCAGTCTTAATTCACTCGGTCTGGTGCATGAGCGCATGTGAATATGTGCACTGGATTACATTCATCTGATATGCTTTATTAATCCTAAATGGGAGATTTTACAAACTGTTGACTAGCTAACATAGTTGAACATTCCCTTCCAGTGGCATGTACAGTAGAATCATTGATGATATTAACCAATAATAGGTAAACTCGAATTTAATGTCCTAACCAGATACACCAGAAATTATAAAGGACATGGCCTGTTTCTTATGTCACCACATAATCAAAAGAAAGTGATAATAAAAGCCTTTTTTTATTTAAATCAGTTTTTGCATTCATTTTTTTAAAGTATTTCTCTGTTCTCATTAGTCTCTCTAGATTAAATTAGATTCCTATTTGTGGAGTGATTTTTTTTTATTTATTTAATGGGAATTATCATTATATAACATTCATTATTATCTTTATCAAATGACTGTAATGCCATGATTAAAAAAAAAAACTCAGTGTAAAAGCAATACAGCAAATACTACCATGATGTAAAAAAAAAGGACATTTGAAGTCTAAACAAGTACATTCTTCAGGGTTCGTACAAGGTGCTTGAAGTGCTTTAAGTACTTGAATTTGACTTTTTGAAATTTAAGGCCTGGAAACCCCTTGAAAATAGCAGTAGTCTTGAAGAGGTACTTAAAAAGTGCTTCAAATATTAAAGGTCATGAAATAGGTATCTATGAAATAAGTGTTTAATATTTTACATAAAAGTATCATACAATAATTATCATAATTATCAAAAATCATACTTTTTTTTTGTTGCCTATTTCAGTTAAAGTCATAAACTATCGAGCTAAACTAGTAGTAGTACTGACTAGAGGTCGACCGATATTGGATTTTACCGATACCGATAACTAGGTTGGACCACACTGGCCGATACCAATTAATCGACCAATAGTTCTTAAAATGGATACTGAACAGAAAATAAATAGTGCTCTACTTTTTTTTTTTTTAAAGTAGCCTGCTGATCAAACTTTGTAAATTAATAAAAAATATTAATATTAATTATATATTGATCATTGTTAATGTTAACAAAAGCAATTAAAATGTTTTAAATATATCTGTAAATGCTGAAATTAACACACTCTAACAAGGAACAATACTGTTATTCTACAGCTTTTATCAATCTTAATGTTACAAATGGATAAATGGATATTGTAAAGTGCTACCATTACATCAACAATCAAGCAGAAGGGCACATTGAAATTGCATACATGTGGACATTGTGTACTTTCACAATTTAACTGCTTCTATTCTAGAACATTTGTGGTTATCTAAGCAAAATATAAAAATATGTTAGTCACACAACGGGCAAAACTCGCAGCTATCCGGTATTACACACACTGGATGCGTCAAGTTCAATTCAAGCGGCGGTTTACAAGACTTTATTTGATCATCAAACAGGCAAAAGTATACTGCTGTCCTTTCTCCACTAATGCAGCATCTAGTCAACCAATTCTTCGCTTAGTAATGACATGAAAACATGCATTACAGTATACTGTACACACCGTTTTGTTGTCGATGTTTTAAATCCGCATTTGAAGTGTCCTGCTCTGTGCAGCAGGCAGTGTCACGTGTCTAAACAAACAGCACGTGCTGTTAGTGATTTCCGCCACTAGAGGCCGCTCTCCTGCTATATAACAAAGACTATAGGGACTTTGCTGTATAATGACGACCTTCTCAGCCGCTCCAGCAACGGACCCAACCCGGAAAAAACTATCGGCATGGATTTTTGCCGATAACGATAGTTCTGCCAATCAGCTATAGGTGCCGATTAATCGCAAAGCCGATACATCGGTCGACCTCTAGTACTGACAGTGTGGACGGATGAACCAAATAAATTGAGTGAGTCATTTACACTGGAATCGTTCCAATTGATTACTGGACAGATTCATACAGACTTTTCACTTCAAGCGATTCACTAGCAAAATCCAGATCAAATTAATAGAGTCATTCATTTTCGAATTTCGATATCACTTGTAGAGATTTTAAAACCCATTGTGTCGCAACATGATTCACTGTTTCGAAGCGCTCCAATCGGATCGCGTATTGCGAATCGTTTGATTTAGATTGGGCCTTCAAATCTTGTATCGCAAATCATTTGATTTAGATCAGAACTTCGGAGCCGGTTTGCAAATCATTTGGTTTAGATCAAAACTTTGCATATTGCGAATCAGTTGATTCAGATCGGAACTTTGGAGTGGGTTCCTGAATCATTTTGCAAATTGAATGATTCGCCTTCCGCACTCCAATGAACTATCCGAGTCCTGATCTGAAATGGTTCGCAAATCATTTTTCAGATTGGGACTTTGTGCGTGGATCGTGATTTGTTTTAGATCGGAACTTCAGAGCGGGTTCGTGAATCTTTTGCTTTAGTTCGGAACCTTGGAGCACGGATCGCAAATAATTTGATTCAGATTAAGGCTTCGGAGCGGTTTTGCACATCTTTTTTTTTCTGACTTAAAAAAAAAAAAAGTAATAAAACATCAAACAGTACGTGAGACCTTTGATTGATTACAGTATCTGTAGGAACCCTGATTATTTATAATAATGAAACAGTGAATATGAAACAGTATTATTTATAACATTATAGTGAATTTAGGCGGCTGCCATGACAAATACCGCAAGCGGAGTGATATAGGCGATGAAATGGAGTTTAGCAAATTATATTCGAGGATCAGAAAGCATTGTTGTATATCTATCTATCTATATCTATATCTATATATTAGTTTTCATAAACATTCTTTGTAGCATTTTGTGTATAAATATAAATGGAGAGAGAGAGTGACTTTTTTGTGTTTTTCTCACAGAAAGGAGTTTGTTCAAGCGTATCTACAGTATGTGTTCAGTGACGCTGTACAGGAGCAGTATTCAGCCTTCTCCAGTGGTTTTCTGAAGGTCTGTGGTGGGGAGATTCTTTCTCTCTTTCAGCCTTCTGAACTCATGGCCATGGTGGTGGGCAACAACAACTACAACTGGGAGGAGATGGAGAAGGTGGGAAATGTTTCATAAAGCTTCAAAATTTTATTTAGACACTTGTGTTTTTCATGGATTTACATCTTGTTTTTTTCCTCCCAGAATGCCTCCTACAAGGGCGAGTTCTCTGCATCCCACCCAACAGTTAAGATGTTTTGGGAGGTGTTTCATGAGTTTCCCTTGGAGAAAAAGAAACAGTTTTTATGTAAGTGAGAGACAATTGTGTAATCATTGGTGCTGTTGAATATATTATTGAAATCTGTCTGAATATAAAGCTAAAGTCCTGCTCAAACCAAGAGTGAAACAAAAATACAAGCAAAACAGGTATTCATTTATTTGTTTTGCTGAATTAACCTGAAATGCACACCAGAACTATATATTATGCAACTCTGGCCTCCCGTTCTCTATAAACTGCAGATGGGAGTATGAAGAAATCCAAACACTACACTATAAAACACCTTACTTGAGTGTTTGGATGGATTCCATTAGTAGCAGCCCGTGCAGAAGAGTTTACTATGGCTCTGCTAAACAAGATTCTTCTTCATTTGGTGTTGGCTGTCAAAACACATTTTGATGCATTGGCATCAGCTGTTGCTCTGTGAAATAGAGGCTTGGGACATGTGACCCTAGAGCTTAATTTGTTGGTCAGGAAGGTTTTGTCCAATGTTATTGTAGTATTATTTATATTCTGTTACGGTTTTATCTATATTTTAAATTTAGTCTTTTTTATTTTCAGTCATTTTAGTTACTTTTTTTAAACAATTTTATGTGCTTTTGTCATTTTGCATTAGTTTTTTATTAATATAACTATTTAAATTTAATTTATTTTTAGTTTTAGTTCAGAACGTTTACCATTGCTCATGGTGAAAATCCAGGCATTTTAAAAGGAATCCTCACAATCTGGAATTTCACATAAGGGAGATACATTCCCACATGCAAATCTTGCACCAACACAAAGTTTTTCACAGAATTTCACAGAATCCTGCTTGCTTTGATATGCAGAAGGATTGCCAGGTTTTGAAACAAAACCAGCCCAACTGCTGTTTAAAACTAGCCTAATCACATTTTTTTCTGTGGGGTTCTCCTCTGTCGGGGGTTCTCTCCTTTTGAAATTGAGTTCTGGGGTTGGGGATCGCTTTTACCCACTGACTAAAAAATAACCTGTAGTTCAGATTTGGCAACACTGATATGCTGTGACTTCTGTGTGAGTGGTGCTTTGTACATCATTACACTATTGAAGCTATGGCCCTTCTTTGCCCTTATTTGGTCTATGTTGTAAAGGCATCGTTGCATAAGTGTTTTTGCCTTCCCACAGTGTTTTTGACAGGCAGTGACCACATCCCCATCCACTGCATGGCCAGTCTCACCTCCGTTCACCCCCGTTATTTTGCTATTTTTAATTTCTGGAAGAAAGTAAGCTAATTTGGAACAAATTTACTAGTTAAAACGCTCACCAGTCACTCACTATTGACCATATATGGGTGATTATTCCCATTTAGAAAGAGCCATCGCAACCCTACAAATTGGGGGCTCGTCCGGGATAAACACAGTAGAGATAATACAGCCCCATCAGCATAGTACAGCAGACAGATAGTTTAAGGCCAAATAGATTTAAGGGTGTCCAAACCTTCAGTTCAGATTTGGCAACACTGATATGTTGTGACTTCTGTGTGAGTGGTGCTTTGTGCATCATTACACTATTGAAACTATGGCCCTTCAGACCCTTATTAGGTCTGTGTTGTAAAGGTGTCGTCACATAAGTGTTTTTGTCTTCCCACAGTGTTTTTGACAGGCAGTGACCGCATCCCCATCCACGGCATGGCCAGTCTACGCATCGTCATCCAATCCACTGCTGCGGAAGAGCACTACCTTCCTGTGGCCCACACCTGCTATAACATGCTGGACATGCCCTGCTACCAGACCAAAGAGACCCTGCGGCACCGGCTCACGCAAGCCGTGGAGCAGTACGAGGGCTTCAGTCTGGTCTGAGCGGGATCTACAGAGGTGGCTTTTCTGTATGCTGACACTGCACTTTAAACCTGTGGAGAAATGGAAACGAACGCTGCTCTCGCATTTATTTTACCACAGACGAGCACATCCTGAATCTCATATGAGTAAATCTATTATTTTCTTATTTTTACAGACTGACTCTGACTTGCTTATTTGGTGGAATCTTGAGATGTGCACCGTTTTGTTTGTTTGCTTTTTGGTTATGAAAATTTCTATTTTTTAAATGACAAAAATAAATTATAAGGTTAGGATTGCGTTGTTGGCTAAATAAATTAATTTGACTTATTTGATATATTTTGTAAATGTAATTGTTTTTGAATCAGATTTTAAAACCGATAGGTTGCTCTTGTCTAGACCATGTTATTTTGCTAGGGGTGTCCAAACCTGTTCCTGTCCAGAGGCAGAGTTTAGCTCCAACCCTAATTTAACACACCTGAACCAGCTAATTAAGGTCTTCAGATCAATTAGAAACTTACAGGCAAGTGTGTTGGAACTGGTTGGAACGAAACTCGAAACTTTTCTTCAGGAGCAAGATTGGTCACCCCCGTTATTTTGCTGTTTTAAATTTTTGGAAGGAAGCAAGCAAATTTGGAGCAAATTTATTAGTTAAAATATATTAAATGCCCAATAATCACTCATTATTGACCATACGTGGGTGATTAATCCCATTCAGAAAGAGCCATCGCAACCCTACAAATCGGGGGCTCGTCCGGGATCAAGGCGGTAGAGATAATACAGCCCCATCAGCACAGTACACCCAACAGACAGTTTTAGGCCCAATAGATTTAAGGTTGCCCAAACCTAAGTTGCTCTTGTCTAGACCATGTTATTTTGCTAGGGGTGTTCAAACGTGTTCTTGAAGAGCTGCTGTTTGGCAGAGCTTAGCTGTAACCCTAATTTAACACACCTGATCTAGCTAATTACGGTCTTCAGATCAACTAGAAACTTATAGGCATGTGTGTCGGAACTGGTTGGAACGAAACTTTTCTTCAGGAGCAAGATTGGTCACCCCTGTTATTTTGCCATTTTGATTTTCTGGAAGGAAGTGAACAAATTTGGAACAAATTTACTAGTTAAAATGTCTGAAACACCCAACAGTCACTCATTATTGACCATATATGGGTGATTATTCCCATTCAGAAAGAGCCATCGCAACCCTACAAATTGGGGGCTCGTCCGGGATAAAGACAGTAGAGATAATACAGCCCCATCAGCATAGTACAGCAGACAGACAGTTTAAGGCCAAATAGGTTTAAGGGTGTCCCAACCCAAGTTG
Source organism: Labeo calbasu (assembly GCA_019740295.1). Classification (NCBI taxonomy): domain Eukaryota; kingdom Metazoa; phylum Chordata; class Actinopteri; order Cypriniformes; family Cyprinidae; genus Labeo; species Labeo calbasu. Next base: position 33,246 of record JAHKKF010512252.1, on the reverse strand, counting down.
CTTTTGTCTAGACCCCGTTATTTTGCTAGGGGTGTCCAAACGTGTTCCTGGAGGGCTGCTGTCCGGTAAAGTGTAGCTGCAACCCTAATTTAACACACCTTAACTAGCTAATTAAGGTCTTCGGATCAAGTAGAAACTTCTGGGCAAGTGTGTTGGAATGGAACTGAAATCTTCTCCAGGAGCAAGATTGGACAACCCTTTTATTTTGCTACTTTGAATTTCTGGAAGGAAGTAAACAAATTCGGATCAAATTGACTAGTTAAAGTATACAAAACGCCCATCAATCACTCATTATTGACCATAGATGGGTGATTAATCCCATTCAGAAAGAGCCATTGTAACCCTACAAATTGGGGGCTCATCCAGGATCAAGACAGTAGAGATAATACAGCCCCATCAGTGCATCGGACAGGCCCAATAGATTGAAGGTTCTCCAAACCTTGGTTGCTCTTGTCTAGACCACTTTATTTTGCTAGGGGTGTCCAAACTTGTTCCTGCAGGGCCACTGTCTGGCAGTGTTTTAGCTCCAAACCTAATTTAACACACCCAAACCAGCTAATCAAGGTCTTAAGATCAACTAGAGACTTATAGGCAAGTGTGTGTTGGAACTGGTTGGACCAAAACTCACGATTTATCCAGGAGCAAGATTGGACACCCCTGTTATTTTGCTGTTTTGAATTTGAAATTTGGAACAAATTGACTTGTTAAAGTATATGAAACACCCATCAACCACTCATTATTGACCACAAATGGGTGATTAATCCCATTCAGAAAGAACCATTGCAACCCTACAAATCGGGGGCTTGTCCGGGATCAAGACAGTTAAGGTAACAGCCCCATCAGTACAGTAAACCAGACAAACAGTTTCTGGCCCAATACATTTAGGATGTCCAAAGCTAGGTTGCTCTTGTCTAGACCATGTTATTTTGCTAGGGGTGTCCAGACCTGTTCCTAATGGGCCACTTGTCCTGCAGGGTTTCGCTCCCATCCTAATTTAACACACCTGAACTAGCTAATCAAGGTCTTTAGATCAACTAGAAACTTACAGGCAACAGGTTGGAACGAAACTCAACTTTTCTCCAGGAGCAAGATTGGACACCCCGTTATTTTGTCATTTTGAATTTTTGGAAGGAAGTAAACAAACTTGGAACAAATCTACTAGTTAAAGCAGGTGTGCCCAAACTTAGTCCTGGAGGGCTGGTGTCTTGCAGAGTTTAGCTCCAACCCCAATTAGACACATGTGAACTAGCTAATCAAGCTTTTACTAGCAGTGTTGCCCACGGTTTTCCCTCGAAATAGGGCTACTTTAACATCGTTGCCACAGGTTGTTTTTCATGTCCGGCGGCTGAAGAGACCCCAAAAACATGATATTTATTCCCTGAAATGTGAGTTTTACCAGGGGAACGCTGCCAAAAAAACATGCATTTTACCCTGCGGAATGCGATATATTTATTTATTTTTTTAAGACTTATTTTTGGCCTTTTTTACAATAGGACAGATCATAGCTGACAGGAAGCAAAGTGGAAGAGAGAGAAGGGGGCGGGAACGGGAAAAAAGGTCCTCGAGCCTGGATTCGAACTCGGGACGTCCGTAGCGCAAAATGGCGCTGTATGTCGGCGCGTTTCCCACAAGGCTGTCGGGACTGACCCGAATGCGTTTTTTAATGCAGAACCCCCCTCTAAACACGATAGGGCTAGATTTGAGGAGCAATTGGGTGGGTTTTGTTGTGAAAACCTGGCAACCCTGCTTAATAGGCATAAACTTCCAGCAGGTGTGTTGAGGCAAGTTGGATCTAAACTCTGCAGGTCACCTGCCCTCCAGGACAGAGTTTGGGCACCCCTGAGTTAAAGTATATGCCATCAATCACTCATTATTGACCATATTTGAATGTTCTATCCTATTTAGAAAGAGCCATCGCAACCCTGCAAATCGGGGGCTCGTCCGGGATCAGCAGTGCACCAGACTGAAGTTTCAGGCGTGATACATTTAACTCGATGAATAATCACTTTTGTTTCCTCACTTTACCAATTCAGACGTTATGCATTTTCCATTTCACTGGTTTTTCCTTTTATGTACAGTAGCAAGCCATTAGCATAAAAATGTCTCTTATTAATGATAGGCATGCATAAGCATGCCATGCCCAGGGTGAACGCCGAAGCTGCTTTTCTGAAATATTTTAATTAACCGTGTGGAAAAAAATCTGATATTCATTGAGAAACAAATCCAGCAATAACTACTGGTTGATGTACGTGTACTAGTTATGGGATTTTAATTATGTTTTAATCCAACAAATGTGAATATTCTAACAGCTGTGTTCTTCTTCCGGTCAATCCATTGCCGCTTTCAATTTAATCCCTCCTGTTGTTTCACAGGAAGGTCATATGCTGTAAAGGGGATTTGTTTTCTACTCGCATTTTCTTTCCGAATGGAGCATTAATGTCGGGTTGTTATTAAAAATGGATCAGAGCGGCTTACCTTTGCGGTTTTCCGACACGGTGGACAAAACAGGACTGTCAGGGACCACGGCGAGGTGTTCGCTGTGGCCTGTGGCGTTTTGCATCTAGCTGCATGAGATGTATTTGTTTGTACTTGATGGAAGGTCATATAAAGAAGTGTTTCTATCCAACTTACTCCTTTCTGTCAATGTATGCAAACAAGGGCTTCTTAGTGGCTACCGATGCATTGTTATTTTAGTACAGTATATTTACTTTTATAGCTTTCAAATGGAATATATTGTTTTATCTATTTTTTTCCAGAACAATAAAATGATTTCACCTCAGATTCAGTATTATCAAACGTCACGGCATTTTCTTGTACTAAACGACATCGAAATGAACACTCAACACCAGTGGATTCAGAAAAAATAGTTTGTGGTTTTATATCATATATACAAAATACAAATACAATCATGTACTAAAATGTACACACGGTATTCATCTTTATCCATCAGCCTTGTCACGTTCGGTAAAAACAAAGGTCGCGCTACAATTTTCCAATCTGGAGAATAAAAGAAGAGGGTGATGTGCTCACTCTTTATATCTGCGTTCACGAGGCGTAAACGCTCAGTGAGGCCCCACAGTTTTGCTTTCTATTGCTCGCTAACAATAGAGACGGTTTTGAGGGGATTCAATCCACCCACATCACTGTTAAACAGTGATTTGATGACCAGTTAGACACTGGAGTACAAAAAACACTACAAAAATAATGAAAGGATTATAGTACCTTTGTTTGTGCGCTTCTACGCCATTAGAAAATGGCAACACGTTTATCTTACAGTTGTTCATTCTTTTTTTCCTTTTGTAAAGAACATAAGTAAATTCTAGCTTAGTCAATGGTCTTGGTGGGGGAAATAAATTTTAAGCCTTAATATTCAAAATAAAGTATTATGGCACCAGCAAATAAGAGAAAAATAATATACAGAGAGCCTTCCTTCCACAAATCGGTTACCTTCTTCCATTCATCAAATATGAAAAGTTCCTATAATGATACACTCTCCTCATCTCTAAGTATATACACAGACGATTTAAGACGCATTATCTCAATGTTCTTCAAAGCTTATGTCTGATTGCGAAAACACAGTTCTTTTTATATTACGGCAATGTTAATATAGAAAAAAAATCTACAAATCGATACGAGCTGTCGTATAATACAACACAAAATATAACAGAAACATTCTTCTGGGCTTCCAAGGGAATTAAGATCAGAGATTCACAAATAATCTGATTGTATTCTGAAATCCTCGGCCTCACAGCGTAAGTCCAAAGCAGAATACGAGTCCTTTTAGCCGTACAGTTGAACAAACAGCACTGTACATCTGGCGAACCAGGCGTGTCTTGGCGTCCTTCAAAGCCAAATGTGCCTGTGTTGAGTCAATAAGAAATAGCGACGTGTCTTTGTACACACTATATTGCTTTGGATAGCAGTGGCTGGTCCTTGTTTGGCTTGTAGAGTAAATCCTAGATGAACTTAGAGGAGTCTCTTTTACTGATAAGCACTTCCAGCAGCCTCAGCTTGGCTTTAATGTGCTTGTATTCATTGTATTCTCCAGCCAACGGCGAGCGATCTTCCTTTTGCACGTTTCTATGGGAACAGCAAAAGTAGAGCATTGAATAAGATTTTGTTTTCTCTCTAGAGTCAGACTGAAGCTTATGAAAATGTGCAGTTCTAAGAACAAACGTGTCGCATCGAGGAAGTTTTCGTTACCTGCCGTTCTGTTTGAAGAACTGATCCTCAAAATCACGGAGGTTTTTGCGGATTCTTTTCTTTTCTTCACGGGCTTCCTGGAGTTGCTCCACAAGTTCCTGCCTGTGTGTTTGTTTAGGAAGGAGTGGAAAGTTTTAGGATTCTTTCTACCCACCGCAGCAACAATGCAATCAATTTGAGGTTTCAATGGTTGGTACTGAACATTTCCCTTTCTCAATCTTACAAATTACATTTAGCTTATTGTATATTAAGCCTTGCAGCTCTACAAAAGAAAGAATACGAATACAAGAAACGTAAAAGGTCTGTAGGGGTGCTTACACACGAGAGAAGTAGGACAGAGGACATTGCAAATTCATTGGGTTCATTGGGCAACGATTAATCGCGTCCAAATAAAAGTTTTCGTTTATTAAATATATGCGTGTGTACTGTTTATATTTATTATGTATATATAAAGACACACATACAGTATATATTTTGAAAATATTTACATGCATTCACATGTATATATTTATATTCATATAATTTATATTGCTGTCAAACGATTAATCGCAATTAATCGCATCCAAAATAAAAGTTATTGTGTACATAATTTATGTGTGTGTACGGTGTATATTTATTATGTATATATAAATACACACACGCATAGATATATTTAAGAAAAATGTTAGATTTATATATTAAATGTATTTATATAGAATATTAATTATATGAGTAAAAAAAAAATATACATGTAAATATTTTCAAAATATATACTGTATGTGTGTATTTATATATACATAATAAATATACACAGTACACACACATATATTATATAAACAAAAACTTTTGTTTTGGATGTGATTAATCGTTTGACAGCACTAATTTATATATAAATATATTTAATATATAAACATAACACATTTTTATTACTTATATACATGCATGTGTGTGCATTTACATATACACACACTTATGTACACAAAGACTTTTATTTTGGAGGCGATTAATCGTTGCCCAGCACTAGTTAAATTACATTTTATTAATCAGAAAGCATGTTTAATTAATTTAAATCATGAAACTTATACAATTTAACAGAAAAATATTAGAAGTTTAACAAGGCCATATAAAATCTCCATATAATTGATTTAATAAAAATCTAATTTATTAAAATTTTGATTTAATTTTTGCCCCAGAAATACTGTTATTTACATTTTTTCTGGTAAATAAATACTAGTAAATATTCCCTAGAAATAATGTTTTAATAATAATTTTAGTAGTAGTAGTAGTACTACATCATTACAGTATCATTACGTTCAGTAATGTATTTCTGTCATCATTTCTTCAAGTTAAACCGAACCTTTATTTTGATGGGTTGCTGTGAAGAAGTTTCTCTTTGTATTTTGGATTTTCTCACAAAAAAATCCGTATCCGTAATTTGATTGTAGAAACCATTGGCACCAATCGTTTCTATGATCTACTTGGGCTTATGATGCTTTTTATACATCCTCAAAATGCATCTCAAAACATTCAAGCATTATCTTGTGTGTCAGCGCCCCAAGACATCGGTATACTTACATGGTAGCAGCATGCAAATTGGACAATCTCATGTCTGTCGTGCTCTTGGAGGGCGATAGTTCATCAACAGGTGAGATGAATCCATCTGTATCCTCATCCAGTTGGTCGAGAAGTCCCAGCATGCTCAATTCTGGCTTAACCGTGACCGTGAACTGCGTCCTGGTGTCGCTGTCGTCGTCCGAGCCGTCCTCCTCCTCCTGGAAAAGAGCAGATGGCGCCGGTTAGATCAATTGCAGCTTAACTCCGAAAGTTTGCACTCAGCACTATTAAGCGTAACACTAACAAGCGATTCTGAAGGCAAATCTCATTGACATTTAGCAATCATTGTGCATCAAGCCGCTGTCGTGAAGTGTTAGTACAAATGAAAAGCATCAGTGCTCCGGCAGTGCGGTAAATCATATTCTTTTCAACTGGAGTCTTTAATGCACTGCCTTATGTGAGTTACCAATTCAAGATTTTCTTTAAAAAAGAAACCAACAGGGGTGTGATCAAAAGGCGATGGAATCAGCAGGAGCCGAATCTCACAGCACTCCCATGCAGTTACTGATTCATGATTAGGTTAATGAGGAAACTAGTGGGGAGAAGGAGGTGGGTCAGCCGAATCACTGGTTGGTTGAGCAGTAACAGCTCTTCACCTTGGTGTCGCTGAAGAATAGGGCTGGTACACCCTCGATAATGGGCTGCAGCAGGGGGCCTCTGCGCTTGCTGGAAGGCGAGCCCTGTGGTGGGTGTTAATAGTGACGTTACAACTCAGTAAACTACCTTCACATCTGCCCACTAAGGGCAGGACTAAGGTGGTACTTCAAGAAACTGGAAAGGGCAGAGGTCTTCACTCCTGCTCCTGGAGACTAGCTGCTCTGCAAAGTTCTAAACCTAGCTAATCAAGATTTTCAGGATGACTTCCCTGCTGGTTTTAGCTGGTCTTTCAGCTAAGGAAGTGGCCAAAAACCCTCTAAAACCAGCCTGCTGACCAGCTAAAACCAAGCTGGTTGGCTGGTTTTAGCTGTTTTTGTCAGCAGGGTTGATGACCAGGCAGTTGTGTTGGAGCAGGTTGGAACTACACCACTAGGACAGTGGGTCTCCAGGACCAAGGATGAAGACCTTTGTTTTATGGCAGTGGTTCCCAATCCTGGAGGACCTCCAACACTGCAAGTTTTTGATGTCTTTCTTATCTGAAACACACTTTTGAGTTCAATCAGGTAAATGTGTTTGATTAGACCTCCAAAATGTGCAGTGTTAGGGGTTCTCCAGGACCAAAATTGGGAACCACTGTTTTAGGGCATATGAGGCTGCTGAATTGGAGCAGCTTTTATTAACTAAAAATGGAGAAGCTACAGCTAAAAGACAATTCCTGGTGTGCACAGAAGTTCCACCATATATAATGGGGCTTTGGAGTATTATATAATGTTAACATCCATTCTGTGTTTAACAGTATAATATTTGCATGTATTTCACATACACATCACACTGTATTAAGCAAGGGGGAAAACATTGTATCAGCAGTGTGGGAATATAAGTGTAAGAGACTTAGGAATTATAAGGAGTACTGTTGCAAATATCCAGCTACAGGATATGACCTCAGTCAGCTACTCTTGAGCTCTCGCTAAAGACGGGCTTAGCGACGCTAACAAGCCCCGGCACTGCCACCGCATCAATGCTGCAGCTAAATGCTCATATTGTGCTACTGCTAATGCTATTTCCTCTACTAATACCGCAGAGACTTATCCATACGGTTTTAGTTTAATAATAAAGTAGAAATGGCAGCTAGCTAGCCTTTAATACAATAACACTAGCTTACGCATATCTGCTAGCATGGCTCGGATAAGTATTAGATTTTCTTCCCAAACTTAGTGAGCTGCCTCGCTGCCAAATGCCTACATGGGCAGCAACTCATGAAAGTGACCAATTTGGAAAGCTCTACTCATGTGGCGCACAATGCGGGAGACTCGTAATGGTTCCGATAGGCTGTGATGTTAGCATGTTGCTAAGATAACCACACTCAAATAAGAATGTTTATACATAGTACTCACAAGTATTAGGAAAATTAACTAGTTTATTTTTTATTAATGCTTCATAATACTGAATGAAATCTCTTGCTTAGTCGGCTATCTTACTCCACTACATCGTGGTATTACTTTATCTGTGAAACGTGTCTCGTGTTTTGCATGTAGCCCGGCACGAATTCACCTCAGTTTGCATCTTTGCATTGACTTTGTATGTAATATTTTGCAACAGCTGTCAACATTAAGAGCAGGGTTGCCACGTATGTGAAAAACAAAACCAATTGCTAATCAAACCTAGCCCATTTATGTTTTTTGCGCATTTTGCGTCCAAATAATGTTTTGGGGAGAACGCTTTAAACTGAAGACTTCAAAAACAACCCGCGACAAGTTTAAAAGTAGCCCAATTCTGCAATAAAACCACAGACTTGGCAACCCTGATTGGGAGCACATGTATCTCACTAGGTTTTGAAATGGAGTTGGAGCTTTAACCCAAGGATGTTCAATATTGGTCCTTGAGGGTCATTGTCCTTTAGAGTTTTGCTCCAGACTATCCCAAAACACCCGCCTAAAGGTTTGCTAGTAATCCTAAAAAACCTGGCTGGTTCATGTGTGGTTGATAAGGACTAAAGCTAAACTTTGAAGGATAGTGGCCCTACAGAAGCATGACTGGACATTTCTGATGTACATCAACTCCTACTTGAATGATTTCTCCAGTAAATGGAGAAACTGAAATGGGACACAAGGGTACAATGAAAAATAGAAATGGTGGGAAACAAAACTTACAATGACTGGAATGGCAGATGCTCTGCAGAGGATCTGTTTGATGAGTCGGTAGCGGTCGTATAGAGGCTTCATGACCTGCCTCTCGTTCTTGGTGATCTAGAAAAGGCGACAGAAAGAAAGAAATTGAAATCAACATTGACCTAACCTTAAGTAGGTTTGCACTTTTTTGAAGAATGCACACTCACTGGTCTTCCATGGATGCTCTCGTAATATAAAAGCGCTTTCTGAAGGGCCACTTTTTCTGCTCCTATTTGCTCACGGGTCATGTCCTAAAGAAGAACAAAAAATGGAATTTTAGATTCATGCATTTGTTTATAATGAAAAAGGTCAAATGGGGAACTGAAATCGCACCTTAATGTCTTCAGGTCGGCCAGCCTCCTTGCGTTTCTCCTGCAGTTTGTTCATGACTGCCTCTAGCGTGCTCTCCACAGGGGGTTTGGGCGCTTTGGTCTCAGTGGGTTTCTTCTCCAGCTGAGATCCAAAGCTCTTGGGAAGAGTGTTGCTGCGCTGGCGGGGGATGGGTGTCAAATCCTCTTCTGACTTTAGCAACTTGTGATCTGTGCAGGGAAGCCAAAACATGGAGCCACTTGTTTATAAGAACTTTGCAAGCCATGAGCAGAGCAGATTAGATTAGGGGTTGTTTTCCTGGTAGGCCCAACCCACAAAGGTTAGTGAGAAACTGTACACCAGAGACATTTTGTTCGAACAAAATATTATGAAGGTTGGATAAACATGGCTTAAGTGATCACTATTATAATGGTAACTGTCGCTCTTGCAAGAGGAATGTCATCCATACCTTTTAAGTCCTTGCGCATCCTGGCCAGTTCATTCATCCATCGCAGAACCTCTGGATTGGCGGCTTTGTCGCTGTGTGAAGGCTGTGGAGAAAACACCATACTCAGTATTTGTATATCTTGCATTGGTCTTTTCATCTGGAAATGTTTTTCAGAGTAGACTGCTTCACTACTCACCCTGTATTTACGCTCCTCCTCAAACTTCTCCTCAAACCTCTTGATCTTCTTCTTGAGTATGTGGATTCGTTTAGAAAGCTGGGCTGAAGTGAGCTCTTCCCGGTCATCGTCGCAGGAGCCTAATGATGAGCTTCTTCTCCTACTGAATGGAGAACATCATTAATTCACCCTCCAAAAAACACCCAACATTTAATCTTCCAGGATGCACAAGCATTTGTTGTTTTACCTCACAAAAGAGTGGGCATTGGGTGGAGATGGAGGAACCTCAGTGTCGTCCAGATACTGCTGACCATCTCCATAATTGTAGAACCGCGGCGAGACCATTGGGTCGCTGTCCTCCTCCAGAAGTTGGCGAATGAGCTTGCCACCGGCGTGGGGCGACAGTCGAGCTTCCTCACGGTCCATACTCTCCCTTTGCCACGACGAGTAAGCCGGGACTGGTTCTGTCAACACACAAATACAGTATGCGTTAATATGAAGAAAAGTAATTTGATTTGAACAAGTCACCCAGTAAGCACCAAGCCAAACACGGAAGAAGTGACAACAAGACGAGGTAGATTTAGTCTTTGTTGATAAACAGTACAGACACTGCCAAATGTTTGGGTACATATTAAATTTTAACTAGGCTGATACTCTATTGACCTTGATGCTATTTCTGGCATCCTGTTATAGCCAAAGTATTGTTGTTTTCATCTTTAAGAAACCGAAGTAGACTGTCACCTTTGTTAAATAAACAGTACACATGTACTTTTCATTATGGACTGTTAAACGAAAACGTCTAGTGCAGAACAGGTTATTACGCAAACATAGCGAGCACATGCTGTAATACCTCAACGTTTTGTTTATTTACTATGCAGATGGCTTGACCGTGAAGTAAGGTCAGAACGATTTAATGATACATCCAGAAAAATGCTGCGATAAACGCTGGCTGCAAAGTAACCTGTGGGACTGGCATGCATGAAGGATTCAATTCTATCTTATCTGGTGTTATAAAGTTGATATCGGCGTATTTAAGTGCAAGTAATACCTTCAGAGTATTTGCACAAGGCAACGTTCATTATAACAAACAATAAAACAATGTGTTCGTTCCAGCGTTTGGAAACAACACTGGTCCAGAAGCACTTCCTGTTTTTTTGTTTTTTATTTTTTTATTTTATTTCACATATACAAATACATCTTAAAGGTGCTAATGTAACATTTTCATCCAGTCAAATGTTTTGTTGGTTATATTTTTTTGTGATGTTTGTGTAAAGTTAAAAAAAAAAGAAACAGGAAGTGTATCGGGACCAGTATGTTTACATCTGATGAAATGGTCTATAACATTTTTTTTAATTGACGTACCAACTGAGCTCTAAAAGAACATTACATTACACGTCAATATTTTATGGGACTTGGTAAGAAAATACACCATGTGTACATTTTCTGAAGAGACGGAAATGACGTATACTACGAAAACCCTGAAGGGAATAAGATGGGAGGAAAAATATATTTCATTACTTTCTCTCACAATTATATCATTGGGTAATTAAACCGTATATAAACTGCAGGCATGTGGGGAAATAATGCGCGTTGGATTTTTACTTTCACTTTTGAGATTCGCTATCACATACTCTGTTTATACTATGGAGCTGCAGGACTTACCACACGTTTTACAAGATTAGATGTTGTTCAGTGGTTCTCTGGATCTGCAAATCATTCGCCATCGTCCTGTCATCTCTCCTTACTCTGTTTATATGGTAAGTGATATTTCATGTACTGTAATGTAACATGCTACTGCTAGCAAGCGGCTAACCATGTCTCCTAGAACGATCCGAAGAATGCGGTATTCGTTTTCCGTGCCTTTCCGCATAACTTACTTTGGCATCGTTCATCATTGAAGGCATCTTTTGATGCCAATTTGGTAGGCCTAGTCCAAACCTAGTTGCTTATAAGGAGGTTTACATATAAGTCATGGTTTGGTCAGTTACCCGGATGCGCGGCCATATTAGAGATACTCGTATGTAAACAACAGCATGGATTGCATGGTTAATGTACAACTAAATATGTTGTTCTGGTAATTTATGCTGTCTAAACCATGGAAAAAACGTTTGGAAGCTGCTAAATCATATAGAGAAGGACAGGGCACAATATTTTGACAAACTAAAGTTAACAGGTGGTAAAGATACGTACGAGCCATACTAATTAAGATCTTAGCCTAAAATTTCACCTACCTGACCAGAAATGAAAATAACAAACATGAATGTTACCCTGGAAATCCTACTTCAGTTTGACCAACCACAAATGCCTTTTGTTCCTTTTTGCACTCTTCTGTGTGATTTGTCTATAATACTCCAAATGTTTTTGTTGATCCGACCATTAGTACAGCCCAAAACATGACAATAATTGACCATTTTCAGCAGCAAAAATCAGCGAAATATGCGAGTTTTGTTTGGTTCAGTGGTATTGTTTACATTTAGCGCCGCCAATATGGCCAATTGATGACGCGTCATCTATATTAGCAGTAGTAACAGTGATGCATGCCTTTGCAGTCAAAGAACATCATTTCAGTGCATGCACACTCACTCAAAACTCAAAAACAACAGCTCACCATGCTTTCCAAAATGCTGTGCAAACAATCAGGTAGAGCTTGAATTCCCACAGCTTCTTTGCACTTTTTGCACCGTGTCATGTGCTTCTTACAGTCATGCTTGAGAAGCTAATGGGTCAGGTGGACCTCTCACTAATGGCGCATTTGGAGCCATTTTGTTGAGCCGGCATAATACATCCAAGCATGTGGTACAAGATGGCCTTTCACTAAAAGACTCACAAAAGTCTCAGTAGGCCGTTGCAGACATAAATAAAGGCACATATTACTGTGCCTGTCCTCAAAAGCTGCAGGTTGTTAGATGCTAGGTGGGTACATGCCAGTTTGGGGTGTTTTATGGGATTTCCATGCAGCGTGTAAAGGTCACTGGTGAGAGATGGGGCTCAGGGATATCAAGTTGTTAACAAAAACAGATCTCAGCCCTTACCCTCATTGTGACTTGATTTTAAAAGGCTTGTAAAGTCAAGGAAAGGGGCACTAAAGAAGTGAGAATCTGAAAGACAAAAGAAAAGAGAGGCAATTGAGATAACAGTCTAAGGTTTTACTCAAGAGAGTGAGACAGGCAGAAATGCAGGGAGTGAGATTTAAGTTTGTGGAAATCACAGCTGACAAATATATGGGCAAACCGCTGCATCTTGGCACCGCAGCGGGTCGCCGCAATGTGCTTTGGCACGGGCCGTAGTGGGACAAAGGTCTGGCAGCTCAACGTTACATACTGTCCTGAACGCTAATTTGACCACTCCCATGAGAGGGAGCAACAGTTTTTTTTTTAGTGCAACTGTATTTCACAGTCGCGTGAGCGACTTTTTAGCAACCATATGCTTCCAAAGATGTTAACAAAACTATTTAGCTTGTATAATCGTTTATGCTTTTCATCTGTGATTTTGTTCCACTTAGCATAATAAACTTAACTGCTGCAATTTGTAGAATATAACTGCGTACAGTAACATGCACAAAGCCTTTGCTTGTAAGCTTTTATTTGTATAAAGCTTTCTATAAAGCTGATATGTGACCCTGGACAACAAAACCAGTCATTAGGCTAATTTTATACATCATCCAAAAGCTGAACAAATAAGATTTCCATTGATGTATGGTTTGTTACGATAGGAATCTGGAATCTGAGGGTGCGAACAAATCTAAATATTGAGAAAATCGCCTTTAAAGTTCTTAGCAATGCATGTTACCAATCAAAAATTAAGTTTTAATATATATCTAGAGTAGGAAATTTACAAATTTCTTAATGGAACATGATCTTTAATTAATATCCTAATAATTTTTGACAAAAAAAGAAAAGAAAAATTGACCCATACAATGTATTTTACAATGTATTTTTGGCTACTGCTACAAATATACCCATGCTCCTAAAAAATGGTTTTGTGGTCCAGGGTCACATATACTATATTTCATCATGATATCTGTGATTATGTAGTATAACAAACAAAATTGCTAGGATTTGTAAAATATTACTAGGTTAAGTGCACAAAAATATTCAAATTACTGATTTGTATAGCTCTCCGCAATTTTTTTCTAAGCTTAACTAACTAAATTTCTATGATTTATTGCATATAACTAGGTAAAAACTATTTATTCAAAGGCGTTTTTCACAATAAATATTATCTCCAAGCTATCTTTTTCATCATGTTATCTGTAATTAAGTTGTTCAACTCAGAATAACATAATTGCTAGGATTTGTGCAAAACTGTTCAAATTACTGATTTGTATAGCAGTTTTCAAAAGAAATATTGTTCCTTTTTCATAATGTTCGTCTTAAGTCATTGCATTTAGCACAACAAACTAAATCACTAGGATACGTAGCATAAAACTAGAAAAATGCGCCCCGAGATGAGGTCATTTACTCATTTGTAAAGCACTTTTCATTGTATTGTCTGTGACTGAAATATGCTTACAATGACTGCATTCAGTTCAGAATTCTAGTTTATTTACTAGTATATCGCTTCACACAATACATATTCCAAAACTACAAACACTTAAAAAAAGCCTTCAAAATCATTTCTGTCTACACACAAGAGAACAAGACAGCGCCTAGAGGAAATATCTCACGTCGCACTCCCTGGAATGTCTCTGTGAAGACCTTGCAAAACCACAGGGCGATGTTTTGACCATCTTAGTGTAACTGTCGAGCGAGATATGTCATTATGTACGCAGCTGTGTACAGCTCTCAGTAGAGGGTGCCATTGAACAAGTCCATGATACAGTAGCAGTATAGAGATTCTGCCAAGGCTGTGGCCACAATATTGAGCACTATATTAAAGTAAAGGGTAACTGTGAATCAACATGGCAACCGTCTCAGCAGGGCAGCTCCATATGCCGTGTGCCATTCACCGTCTCGGGTGTATCCGTGCCAGACCTCAAACACAGAGCGTACACTACAAAATGTCCAAGGTCATGGCGAAAAGGGGTGTGTTTGCGTGTGTTTGTGCAAGTCTACAACTGGCACATGCTGCAGGAGCTGAAAAGGAAACAGGAAGGGAGACTATTGTACATAGCCATGACGAGTTTTAAAGGCTCAGACGTGACATAGCAACAGCTCCCAGACTGCTGGATTTAAACCTCCTCTTGTTTCACTTCTCTAGTTGCTATGACTATAAGGACCTACACTTGTAGAGCTAAACGTCTGCTGGTTTCTAGTCCCAGCACTGAAGATGATAAAAGCTGTGAATCCTAAACTTGACTGAAATGCAGCAGCTGTGGAAATGCATCAAATCACTAAACAAAGCCCATTTTATTGAGATGCGTCCGCTCAGCGGATTCAGCTTCTGTGTACTGCTTGCATAAAACATAAATGAATGAATAAAAAATAAATTACTATAAATAAATATGAATTTTAAAATGAATGAAACAAACAAAGTGCTGTTTTGTATGTATATAAAATCTCAGACAATTTATAAAATATTTTAAACATTAAAGTTAAATACTAAACAAATTATTTTTAATTTAACTATATAAAAGAATATGACGAATAAACAAAAAAGCGCTAAAATCTATATTTATTCATTCATTTATACATTAAAATGAAATGTAAAAATATATATAATCTAAAAATATATCTTAAAAAACATAAATAAATAAATAAATATATATATGTATATATATAAACAAAGTGCTATAATCTACATTAATAAATTAGCTACTTTATCTCAAAGAATATGATCAATAAACATACAAACACAAATATGCAATCAATAGCCTGTCTAGTGTTTACAAACAGAGTGTTATGGCCAAAGGGGAAGTGTAGGAAAGAAAAAAGAAAAAGAAAAAAAAACATGCAACTGCAAAAACCGCAGATGAATCCAGAGCAAATTCAATAAATCCCAGAGGCATCCGAGTTAAAATTCTCAAAGGACGTCGCAGGGCTTTGAAGAAGCACCAAGCTGTGGCTCCAACCTCAATATTTACATCAACCATGCAGAGAAAAATGCATCGCTAGCACGCTGTTGCAATGCAAAATAAGCCTCTCTAGACTAAACATAACACTGTATGCGGACCATGAGGAGGAAAACAGCTTGCAGACTGCTTCTAATCTGCTAAATGACTTAATAAGATCCACTGCATGAGGACACAATGTGGGCAAGGCAGACCTGCAGCTGCCGCCCATGTGCAGAGAGAGAGAGACAGCAACAAAGTGAGAGGCAAATCCAAAAAAAAGAAAAACACTGACCTGCCCAGTTACTATCGTCCGTCAGAGAGGACAGGTCCAGTCGAGGGACATCGTCGCACGGCTCTGCGCCACTAAGAGCCTCCTGGATCTTCATGGCAGGCGTCTAGCAGAGAAAAGAGCGAAGGATAAACACCAACTACACCAGAGTGGGGGCAGTGCGCTTCTTAAGTTGAGCAATACCCTTGCCTGCGCCTGCCCCCGTCTACTTACAGGCTGGGAGGAGGCAGGGGGGCGGTGCTACGGGACAAACCCCTGCCTGTCGATTGGCTGCCTGTTCTGCTTAAACCCCGCCCACGTTCCTTTCATGGTAGGTGTGGCTAATTTTATGTTCTTTTCTTTTTCTCTCTCTCTCTCTACCCCTCCCTTTTCCTCTGCGCAGCTGTGTGTCCCAGAGAGAGGGAGAGAGAGGGAACATGCAGAGCACGCAAAGCACGCAGGCAGATTGCAGGCAGAAATGCCTTCTTGATTTCTCACTTTAGCATTTCCGAAACTCATCACCCCTCTTTTTTTAATATTGAACAATCGCTCAGGTGGGGGCTGTGCGGGTTCAGACAGATCTAATCCTGATAAATGTGCAACTCGGTCACTCGCACAAACACACTTCCGGCTCTGGGGCGTGGGACAAGGTCTATTTTTGGAGCAGGAGGGGCTTTTTCCCTCACTACGTGCCCTGCATTACTGACGGCGTGACTGAAAGTCCATTTACAGTTATTACGGCAGACGGGGCTTACTCATGCTAATGCAACTGGATTTGAAACACACTTGTGCCATTGCAGACGTGCTATTTGTGGCAGTGTGATTTTCATAACATGCTCATCATGGTTCATAATTGCAACATTGCTGATATTGTATCAATCCAAACATGGGAAAAGGACTCTGTGCTGTTTACACGTGTGCACATGGCTGTGTAAAATGCCCAGCCTGCCAAGAGATGTGTTGTTTATTACCACTAGAGGAGATAAGGAACGGCATGGGAAACACACAGTCCAGACTTCCTGTATGTGTCTGGACAAACGTGCCTCATTGCACAAATACACGCATTAAAACACACTCGAAACTAAACACCAGTTCACTCGCAGGCCAACTGCTCACTTTAAACGAAGATGTGTTTATAATACGAACGTGAACCTAAGGTATATACAACGTCTGCGTGCTTTTGCTGAAGCCATGATGAAAATGACTTTTGAGCGGTGGAAGTCAGTTGACTTAGATCAACAGGCTTTTGCAGATTTACAGGCTTCACATGACGTTTGGCCCAGAAAAACAGTCTAAAATCTCTTCAATCAAGGGCAATCAACAGTAAACAATTCATCAGATAATCTCCTTGTTATCACCTGTTCACATCGTGATTAAAGAGGTGACAACTAATGAGATTATATTGCAGATTACTGATGAGATTTGCGTTATTATGGATATAAATATTTCAATCTAGGAGTCCCATCATATCCAGAGATGCCAAAACAACAGAAATCTGATCTAGAAACTCAAATTGAGGGATATGAAAAGCCGAGAGGCAAAGGTTTTGTTGAAAGGAGGTTGGAGGGGAAATAATATGTATAAAAGTTGTGCAAGAAAAATAAAATATAATAAAATCACATTGGTACTTAAAGGATACTACAATTAAATTAAAGCTATTAGAATTTCTTATTAAATTTGAAATAGTTAAGTTAATTTGAAGTTGGAAAAGTTGAACAAATTAAGTTTTATTTGGTTCTCAGCTGCCAATGCCACTATAGAAATGCTCTATTCACACTTAACCATGATTAATTTATTTCACAATTGACTGATAACAGTTACAATTTATTGCAAATAAAACAATTAGTCAATACGTTTATTCAACAATCAACAATAAGTTTATTACTAAATTGACATTCTCTTTAGCTTTAGTATTACTGATAGGTTAACTGATAAAGCATTCAGCAAAGCTCTGCGTATGAGTACAGGATTGTGGTTTTCAACACGTGCACTGAAAACAAATCTCTAATCGGCTGCCACTATCAACTACAGAAGAAGAAGTGGCTATACCATAATGCACTGCGTACGTGTCACAGCTGGGTACAACGTGTTCTAACTGTTAGAGCGCATGAAAATCTCACGCATGACGTGCATTGACACACTGATTCAACATGTATGTGACATCACAATGACCGTGGATCAAGCTGGGCTTAACAAAACCAATATTCCTTGGTTAAAAAAAGTAAACAAAGCCTGTATGGTTTTAAGAGAATGTTATAAACATCTTTGGAAGACGAAGAGAAAGGAAATAGAATTGTTTGATCTGAAGATTATTTAGATTGGATCATTTTACAGACTGAACTGTAAATAGAAAAACATTTCAATGCTGTATATGAGCTCTTTCATTGACTCTCCTAGATGCTTGAGTCACTCTCAAAAAATGTATGAATGTTATTGCATCAGTTAAACTGAGTGACATTCATTTTAATGAACAATAGCATAAGCACACAAAAAAAAGTAAAATAAAACAGCTGCAAGCAGCGATTACTGGCATTCAAGCGCTTTAAGGCGTCTAAGCACTTATGAAAAAAAAAACATTATGTAGCATGCCTGTAACCAGTGTTGGGGAAAGGTACTTTTAAAAGTATTGAATTACTATATTGTGTTACTCCCTAAAAAAAGTAACTACTTAGTTACTTTTTATGGAAAGTAATATGAGTTACGTTACTTTTGCGTTACTTTACAAATCTGGCCTTGCTTGTTTGTTTTTAATATAAAAAGTTCTATTTTTGGCAAATGTAAAAGCCTATTCACACCAAAAGCCTCAGGGTGACGGAAAAGTAAATTCTCATCTGTACAGCACAACACAGAAAGTTCAACACTCTTCAGCGATTAAAAAAAGAACAAATGTTACCTTATCTTGAGTAATTTTTGCTTATTAGTATGGATTGTAGAATTAGATCATCGAAATTTTAGCAGCAAAGACACTGGTTAATAAAATGGGATTAAATGCATAAAGGATATTTGTATTATTTAACATATTTAATTAATGCAGGTTTGAGTCACATCTCAGTTAGCATTGCACTGTTTTTATTCATTTTGAGGAATACTGAATCTGTTTTTTTTTTTTTGTTAGTAAGATAAATTAATGCATGTTCACAATTATTGTAGAACTACAGTAACATCTTACTCCTGATATCTCTCAACATGCAAACAGGAGTTACTTATTTGAAAAAGTAACTCTGATATTTACTTGTAATCCATTTTTTTACTAGTTACTTGAAAAAGTAATCTGATTACATAACTCAAGTTATTTGTAATGCATTACCCTCAACACTTCCTGTAACCACCTAAATGAATTATTTGAAAAAAAAAAAAATCAGGGAATTTACCACAGAAATATTATAATATAAAACATTTTTGACTGTTACAGTGCCAGCTGTGATCCGATCTCATGTAAACTGTGCATGCTTGTTTAGAATCACCTGTTGCATATGCTCACCAGGTTTTGTTAAGTTTTGAGTTTTCCTTTAGGCTTTATAGGATTTTGGGTAAATTTGGCCCCTTTTCTAAAGAATGCCGTTATAGCTTCCCAAAGTTTAACTTTCAACATTTTTTTTGATAATTATTGGCCTTGAGAGTCCAGAGAATCATACTGCAGGGTTTGTTTTTTTTCAGATAGAGCGAAAAACCTAGGACTAGTTCGCAAAAGTAGGCTTTTTTTTTTTACATCTTCTCAATCGTTTAACAAACGATTTAATGGACAGCAGTGGTTCTAGAGGCAAAGTTGTCCGGAGTGAGGAGTTCTATCATATGATATGAATATCACATGCATGTGCGGAAAACTGCGCAAGAATTCCAACGATACTTGAGCCTGCGACTACCGGTTTAGGAGTTATAAGCAATTTCGTACTTTTGATCACTGTAGCGCCCCCGTCAGGCCGATTGGGGTGAGCCTTGGTGACATTGACGGTGGTGTGAGTACTACCGTCCCACCAAGTTTCAAGTCACTACGACTTAAGGTTTGGTCTGCACGATCATTTTAATGTGGAGATTGCTGATCCTTGGCCATTCTAATAAGTACAATAGGTTTAAACCCCTAATAAAACAACACTGCACTCTTAAAAATAAAGTTTCAGCAATGCCATAGAGCCATTTTTTGGTTTTCCCCAAATAAACTTCCACTGATCAGTTCTTATGAGAACCATTTTTTTTCTTAGTGTTAAGAGCCTTTTAAATAATCTGAAGAACATTTTTTCACTATATGAAGAATGCTTTGTGGAATTTGTGGATTCTATGGATATTTAAAGTTTTTTTATGGAACCACTGATGGCGGTAAAGAACCTTTGTTTTTTTGGTATTGAGACTTGTAATGCTTAATATAACATAAATGATGTCTCTTACTGAAATACAAAACACATGAAAGATTTACGTTATTAGAAAAAAAATCCATACTGTTTTATACATATTTTGGACTATGGGGGGCAGCATTACTTCAACGCCGGTTGAGAGCTGCTGGCACTATCTGTCGCTATTTTTACCTCAGATTACATATTTTGGAAAATTAAACATTGATACAATGAGCACAGCTTCTGAAAGTGATTACAAGTGGTGATGGATATAAGCGTAGGCTTAAACCAAATGCCGTACCATTGATTTTTCCCCACAATGAGTCTAAACACCCCCCGATATCAAGTGAAATCTGCGCGGAGAAACTGCGCGTCATGACAAGCATCGGCATGTTTACATCCTGCCAAGATGGCATCTAGCGTTTCTTGTCTCTGCCATTTGTAAGCTCGTTCAGTAGCTGTGGTCTGCTAAAAGACTTGAAGCCATCAGGGCTGAAGTGGAGAGAACAGACACGGGTCTTTAGGAAGTTTTGTTTGTCCACAAGCATCTTCCCATTCTTTTCTCCTA
>JAHKKF010512252.1:0-12547 GCA_019740295.1 Labeo calbasu | reverse complement strand
GTTTAAATAACGTAAATCTTTCATGGAATTTCTACTACATATTTCAGTAAGAGACATAATTTACGTTATATTAAGCCATAAAGCATTTGTTATTATATATAATGCAATAAAATTCATATAACTTAAGTGGGTCCACTGAATATCAGTTCTTGGAGGACAACCAATGATGTGCAACATAAGTGCCACAGCTTTATAAACCACTTGGTGTGAACACGCAGGTAGACGACCGAAGCAGAAGGTCCACTGGCACGCTGACATTAAACAGTGCCAGAGCCCAGATGGCCTGACAGCAGGGGTAAGGGTAGGTGGTGGTCCAACAAATCCAGGATGTTCTCACAGTAACACCAACAGACTGTTTGGATACATTTCAGATGCTCTTCTAATCCCTCTATCCAGAGATCTGTTAATGTATATCTGTGTTGACATGCATCAACCATAACAGATGATTAAATGACACCAGCCGATAGATTTAATACGGCTGTCAGTGTGGTGTCCTTTCTGCAGGTATCATCTCATCTGCAACAAGTTACCCAAGACTCAACTATGTTGTTCATCTACATTCTTTCTCAAAAACAAAGCTGTAATTACAATAACTTGTCACAGATCTGCACGTAAGAACACAACACAAGAGCAGGAAAGAAAATAAGATGAGGGCAGGAAAGGTGCTATAAGAGAAAGAAATTGAGCTGAACCTACATGAACAGAATGCAAATCATTGTCCTTTTGATGGTTCTCCCTAAAAACAAACAAACACAAAAAAATAGAGTGAATCGCAAAACAATTCACGCTAAAAACGCACTGCTTCAGTTTTTAAGATTGTTTCAAATCCTGAGATCCTTCACTACCAGTCAAAAGTTTGTGAACAGTACGATTTTTAATGTTTTTTAAAGAAGTCTCTTCTGCTCACCAAGCCTGCATTTATTTGATCCAAACTACAGAAATATTTTTACAATTTAAAATAAATGTTTTCTGTTTGAATATATTTTAAAATGTAATTTATTCTTGTGATCAAAGCTAAATTTTCAGCATCATTACTCCAGTCGTCAGTGTCACATGATCCTTCAGAAATCATTCTAATATGCTGATTTGCTGTTCAAAAAACATATATTATTACTATTATTATTAAATATAAATTTTTTTGAACAAAGCAATTATAGAAATGATAGAAATTAATACTTTTTTTTTTCAATTGACCAAAAGTGATAATAAAGACATTTATAATGTTACAAAAGACATAATAACAACATAATAATAATAATAAATGTTTTTTGAGCAGCAAATCTGAATATTAGACTGATCTCTGAAGGATCAAGTGAGTAATAAAAGAAGTTTTAAGTGGTTGATTTTACTTCCCAACATACATAGAATTACAAATAATACATTTAGAGGGTTTAAATACCTGTAATCAGCTGATGCCATATTTCTCATAGCATTTTTGTCAGGTCCTTGGCACTCCATTGGCTAGATTTAAAAGAAAAACAAAACATGTATGTTCTTAATATGTTAATAGTGGGATAAATAAAAGTTTGCTAATGTCCTATTCTATTACCCATGTTCCTATACAAGTTTGCATTACAGTTGGGTCCAGTGTTTTTAAAATCTAATAGGAGTGAAAGAATTTTTGTAAAACAAACTTTGTTTTAATTTTAGGTTTACTCTGAGTTACACTTTCAATTATTTAAAAAATAAATGTGGTGTGAGATTTTTGTCTACTTTACAAACTATATATTTAATTATCTTGGTCATCTGCCATTAAAAAGCCTCTACTGGTCGACCACAAGTTGACCAAGAGATGTTTTAGTAAAACCGAGACGTTACCAAAACATCTGTAATGGTGTCTAACGCACGTCACTGTGGCGTACCAACAAATGCTTTGAACACTGTGCTCTAATCTGCTGAGGTGAATCCAGAATCCAAACACACACAAAACAGCATAAACATGAGTCAGCGAGAGGTCCTCGTCAAAACACCGTTCCGATAAAAGCAAGCCCTGCAATTTACCTCCGATTTTCCACAGAGATGCATTATGTGAGTCACTGAGAGTATAATTGGAATAAAAGGAATTGTTCACCCAAAAATTACAATTGAAAAACATTAATGTTGTTCCACACCTGTATGACTTATATCCTCTTTTGTGTTCAACACAAGGAAGTATTTTGAAGAACTGTTTTTGTTCATATAATGAAAGTCAATGGTTTAATCAGTTTAGTTAACGTCAAAAAAGAAAGCAAAAATTACTGGTGCAATTTTCAAAACATTACTTTTACGTTCCACAGACGTCAGTCAGTCATGAATGGAGTGATATTCTAGTGAGTAAATTATGATAATTTTCTTTTGATTTCTGGTGAACTATTAACACTAGCATTAGTTAATGCATAAGGTATGAGGTATGTGAACTAGAATTTATCATTATTGGTTAACTGCATATACTAATACATTTTTAACAATTCAACTTGTATAAATGTTGTTGAAGTCAAAAGTTTACATACACCTTGCAAAATTTGCAAAATGTTAATTATTTTAGCAAAATAAGAGGGATCATGTTATTTTTTATTTAGTACTGACCCGAATAAGATATATCATATAAATATAGTCCACTAGAGAAAATAATAGTTATAAAATATTTATAAAAATGACCCTGTTCAAAAGTTTACATACACTTGATTCTTAATACTGTGTTGTCGCCTGAATGATTCACAGCTGTGTTTTTTCTTTTTTTGTTCAGTAATAGTTGTTCATGAGTCCCTTGTTTGTCCTGAACACTTAAACCGCCTGCTGTTCTTCAGAAAAATCCTTCAGGTCCCACAAATTCTTTGCAACAATCCAAAAAGTTTGAGATCCATCTTTTCATACTGAGGACAAGTGAGGGACTCATATGCAACTATTACAGAAGGTTTAAATGCTAACTGATGCTCCAGAAGGAAAAACGATGCATTAAGAGCCAGGGGGTGAAAACTTTTGAACAAAATGAAAATGTGTGCATTTTTCTCATTCTGCCTAAATATCTTATGTTATCATTTAGTACTGCCCTTCAGAAGCTACAGAAGATTCTTACATGTTTTCCAGAAGAAAAAACAAGTAAAATTTACCCTGATGTTCAGATTCAAAAAGTTTTCACCCCCCTGGCTCTGTACTGTACCTAATGCATTATTACAATGTGTAAATGTAAAATGTATTTAGGCCAAAAAAAAAAAAAAAAGTATGTCATATTGCTTCATTTCTGTAGCATAAATACTGCGGGACAAGTTACACTTCTAATATTTATGGTTAGGGGTTTATTGAAATCTCTCCCGCTTACTATGAGCAATAGTAATAATGCCTTACTTGCAAAAAGACAAAGAGAAGGCCATGGAGATAAGAATAAAAAAGAAGACTTACGGTGGGGGCGTCCTGGTTGTCTAAATGCTCGGTCAGTGTGGGACTATGTTTGGGCTTCCTGTTTCTCTGAGCCTCGTGTGGCGGCAGCAGCAGATGTCTGTCACTCTCCTCTTTGACCCTCACACCCGGAGACGGGACGTTCTCTTTATCACCCTCGGCCCTGAGAAAGACACAGTTTCGCTTTCAGACACCACAGAACGAACACAAGATGAGGCGAGGACTTTCTGTGCTTGCCCTTTACTTAAGGGATCAACTCAGAAGATCAGTGCAGAAATGAAGCCATCGCTGTGATACCTCATCTGACTGTTTATTTACATCTGTTGGTGTGTGTCACACAGCACAACTGTTGAGCCACTAATCTAATGTTTTCAGTGTCTGTGGATAGTTTGCTTAGAGCTCCTATCAACAGGATTAGTTAGATCGCTCTGAGATCCAGCCAGCGATGACCCAAGCTGGAATGGAAATAAGACAGGATGAGAGATTCATTACTAATCTACACGTTTTTATCAAATCACTGTAATAATATGGGATTAATTAAATACTTTTGCTAGGTTACAATTAGTGATGGGCTAATATTTAGTATACTGGCTAGATAGAATGGGCTGGTTTGCAGATACTTGCCAATTTTAAGATTTCCAGCAATTGTCTCTGTTTGAATATATTATAAAATGTCATTTATTCCTGTGAGTCAAAGCTGAATTTTCAGCATCATTACTCCAGTCTTCAGTGTCACATGATCCTTCAGAAATCATTCTAATACGCTGATTTGCTCCTCAAGAAACATTTATTATTATTATCAGTGTTAAAAAGTGTTTTATATTTTTTCAGTACTCTCTGATGAATAGAAAGTTCAAAAGAACAACATTTATTTGAAATAGAAATCTTATGTAACCATATACAGTCGTGGTCAAAAGTTTGCATACACCTTTCAGAATCTGCAAAATGTTAATTGTTTTACCAAAATAAGAGGGATGCATGTTAAAATACATGTTATTTTTTAATTAGTACTGACCTGAATAAGTTTAGTCCACAAAATAGTCCACAAGAGAAAATTTTAGCTGAATTTATAGTCAATTGATTCTTAATACTGTGTTGTTACCTGAATGATCCACAGCTGTGTTTTTTGTTTAGTGATAGTTGTTCATGAGTCCCTTGTTTGTTCTGAACAGTTAAACTGTCTGCTGTTCTTTAGAAAAAATCCTTTAGTTTTTCCAGCATTTTTGTGTGTTTGAACCCTTTCCAGAAATGACTGGATGATTTTGAGATTCATCTTTTCAGGACAACTGAGGGACTCATATGCAACTATTACAGAAGGTTCAAACACTCACTGATGCTTTAAAAGAAAACATGATGCATTAGGAGCCGGGGGGTGAAAACTTTTGAAAGAATGAAATTTTTATAATTTTGCCTAAATATCTTTTTTTTCGTTTAGTACTGCCCTTTAGAAGCTACAAAAGATACTTAAATGTTTCCCAGAAGACAAAATAAATAGTCTATCCTGATCTTCAAATTCAAAACGTTTTCACCCCCCAGCTCTTAATGCATCGTGTTTCCTTCTGGAGCATCAGTGAACCTTTTGTAATAGTCGCATATGACCCTCTTAGTTGTCCTTAGTGTGAAAAAATGGATCTCTAAATCATGCAGTCATTGTTGGAAAGGGTTAAAATACATGAAAATGCTGAAAAAACAAAGAATTTGTGGGACCTGAAGGATTTTTCTGAACTCATGACTCATGAACAACTATCACTAAACAGAAAAAAAAAACAGCTGTGGATCATTCAGGTATCAAGTGTTTTCAGAATCAAGTGTACGTAAACTTTTGAACAGGGTCATTTTTATAAATTCAATGATTATTTTCTCTTGTGGACTATATGTAAACATCTTTTATGTGAAAATAACATGCATTTTGTATGATCCCTCTTTTTATTTTGATAAAATAATTTACATTTTGTAGATTCCGCAAGGTGTATGTAAACTTTGGACCTCAACTGTATGTCTTTACTGTCACTTTTGATCAATATAATGGATCCTTGCTAAATAAAAGCATTAATTAAAAAAAAAATCTTACTGACCCCAGACTTTTGTATACTACTGTATATAGTTATTTTAGTCAATTTAGTGCATTTCTCTGTCAATCAGGTTTATTCAGATCACACACAATGACACAAAAACTTGCTAATCACTGCTGTAGTCGCTGTAGAGATCACCATCACAGATGTGAATTGCAGCGAAACTGAAGAGCGGCAAAACATCTTGAGCAACCAAGAAACATCTAACATTGACTAAAACAAGTTTACTAGGCAGTCTACAATGATTACAGTCTACAAGCTACCATGCCGATTGGCTGCAGCTGCATCAAAGTCAATAGAAACCAGGGATATCTGTATTTCAGGAGAAACCTGCTCCTACCTGAAGTTCTCCTCTTGTTCTCGCAGATGTCTCCTCCTCTCTCGGGCTGTCGTCACTGGAGAAGTCGGACCCAAGCCCTCTGAACTCTGACCTGTGTGCATGTGTGAGTTGAAGAGGTGTTGCTCGACTGCTGAGCGAATGGTCCTCTCCAGAAAACTAGGCAGAGAGAGAAAGACATGTCAGTGGTCAAACGGTGATTGCTGTAATTACACGAACAATGGAACGCTTCTGTCCGTTCAGAAGATTGACTCATTTATTAAAGGAATTTAATTGTCATATAAGGGTCTGTATAATCACTTACTTGGTTAATTCAGGTCTGCAGTGTCCAGGAGAGATCTGTGAGCTGAAGAAAGAGAAAACAATAAAGAAGAGAGAAAATACTGAATTATTAAGCTTACCACCAGTTTCATCCAATTGTATCCAATGAAAAATTAATAACTGGATTCTTAAAAACAACTATTGCTATTACAGCTGCTCTAGTCAACTCAGTGTGTTTTAATGTGTTGTGAAATGACATAATGACATTAAAAGATTTATGATAGATCACAAATAACACAATTTTGCACTGAAAAGATGCCCTGGATTCAGATATAGCATAAATATTACAAAAATAAATATGTTAAACTTTTCCCTTGCAGTCTACAATACATTTTGGACCCCTAAAGTAAGTAATGGATTTGAGTTTGTGACCCTAGAGAGCTATTTTAATATATTTTTTGATGGAAAATATCATTATATTGTTCTGTACTGAACTCACTATACACATCATTGATTTGTTTAGACGTTTCTCCCACTGGTTTAATGTCTTCATCTAAACATCCAAATCAAAGAAACAAATACAATTCACCACAAAAAAACAAAGCTAAATTCTCATAGACCGAAAAGATAGTTCCAGAAAATGACTCCACGGCAAAAAATAGCAGCATTATCTTTTGTGTTCGGAAATAGGCTGAGGGTCCAGACACAACAGTTGTGTCCTTACCAGCAGCGCTCTCAGGGTCAGAGCCAGTTAACCGCTCACAGCTGACTACTTGCTATTTAAACACCATGAGCAAGCTATTTTCTTGGTATCGTGCAATATCAAAAGGAATGATCGGTAGATGTAAACGTAGATGGTATCAAAGGCTACCGAGAATAGGCCAGTGAGAACAGTTATGCGTTGAGACAGAAAACTAAAGATGATTTGATGAGGTCTGTCGGTCTTACATAACACACTGGTCATACGGTGCACTCCAAGGGCGAGGATGACAGGACCTGAATGCTGGACTGAGCACAAGCTGGAACTAAAAACTGCTAGTCTGCTAACCTAGTCCTTCCATACAGTCATCTTCTAAATCTACTTTACAGCAAACTAAACTAGCGATGACTAAAGATAATATATTAGACCAAAATTTCACATACAGTGAGGTACAAAGTTTACATACATCTGCAAAAAGTAAATTATTTTACCAAAATAAGAGGGATCATACAAAATGCCTGTTATTTTTTGTTTAGTACTGACCTGAATAAGATATTTCACATAAAAGATGTTTATAGTCCACAAGAGAAAATAGTAGTTGAATTTATAAAATGACCCTGTTCAAAAGTTTACATACACTTGATTCTGAAAACACTTGATACCTGAATTTTTTTTGTTTGTTTGTTTTTTGTATAGTGATAGTTGTTCATGAGTCACTTGTTTGTCCTGAACAGTTAAACTGCCTGCTATTCGTCAGAAAAGTCCATCAGGTCCCACAAATTCTTTGGTTTTTAAGCATTTTTCTTTCCAACAATGACTGTATGATTTTGAGATCCATCTTTTTACACTGAGGACAACTGAGGGACTCATATGCAACTATTACAGAAGGTTCAAACCCTCACTGATGCTTCAGAAGGAAAAATGATGCATTAAGATACAGGGGGTGAAAACTTTTGAATTTGAGGATCAGGATACATTTAACTTATTTTGTCTTCTGGGAAACATGTAGGTATCTTCTGTACCTTCTGAAGGGCAGTACTAAATGAAAAAGGAAAGATATTTAGGCAAAATAAGAAAAATGTACACATCTTCATTCTGTTCTAAAGTTTTCACCCCCTGGCTCTTAATGCATCGTTTTTTCCTTCTGGAGCATCAGTGAGTGTTTAAACCTTCTGTAATAGTTGCATATGAGTTCCTCAGTTGTCCTCGGTGTAAAAAGATGGATCTCAAAATCATACAGTCATTTTTGGAAAAGGGGTCAAATACACAAAATGCTGAAAAACCAAAGAATTTGTGGGACCTGAAGGATTTTTCTGAAGAACAGCAGGCAGTTTAACTGTTCAGGGCAAACAAGGGACTCATGAACAACTTCTCAAAAAAAAGATCCACAGCTGTGGGATCACTCAGGTAACAACAGAGTATTAAGAATCAAGTGTATTTCGAACAAGATCATTTTTATAAATTCAACTATCATTTTCTCTTGTGGAATATATGTAAATATCTTCAATGTGAAATATCTTATTCAGGTCAGTACTAAATAAAAAAGTTTATTTTGTTTAAATGTATTTTGTACAATCCCTCTTATTTTGTTTGAACAGTAATATTATCTGGGATACACCTGGAATTGGCAGGCTAAAACACAGCTAATGATTTATTCACTGACTGACAACTTCTCTGACATGAGGCCAAGCAGGCAAACACACTTCAATCATAAACTCACTCAACAAGAGGTTAAAGGTTCCGGAAAATACACTAGTAAATTTATTTGCTTGCATTCCTTAATGACAATAAAAAAACAACCCAGATCAATTAAGATCGTTTTGTGTCAAAGTCATACGGGTTGGGTGAGTGCCTATCATTTTTGCGTGAACTATTCCTTTAAGGCTCATATTCACAGCACTAGTGCCAGCGAGAGTGTGAGGGCTGGGTTGGGTAAACTATGTGATGGGAAATGTGTGAAGGGTCAGTTGCTATGGTACGAGAGGGGACCAGAGCTGATGCAATGAGTCAACACATGAAGGAACCAAGAAAACAACCACAGGAGAGGTTTGTTTTGACCTGTTTGCTACCAGATCTATCACGCTCATACTGAATTCAACCAGAAACCATTAGCACGTGTCCCTGACGTGACACTAAGAGGATTTCAGTTGTGTACTGTTGTAATGATTTGTATGAATAAGATTTGTAGTACCACAATTCACCTACTGACGCAGTTGTTGAGAGCGTAAATTGAGACCTTGTTTGCACAATAAACTATCTAGATCATTTCAGTTGTAAAAAGGCCATTCGTGCCTCCACAATAACATGTTTTTCAGCAAAAGCGGGAAAACAGAAAGAAAGCGTGAGAGAAGCTATGAATGGTCCTACCTAATATAGAAAGGAGATATTGGTCTTTCATCTTCTTGGAGGCTGGAAAAGAGAAAAAAAAAACAAAAACAGACGTCAGACTTGCCGAACAGCAAAATCTAAGCATATGTGGTATTTGCCAGAGTAAACAAAACAGTTTTTTGGAGCACATGGTTCGAGGGTCTCAGGGTGTCTATTGTTTGGTGAACAATGCACACGTAGTGCCGCCGCTCAGAGCTTTTGTTTGACTTGTCTCCAGTAATTACTACAGCTGGAAAGAACCGTATCCACTCCACACGCTGGAGTTGGGCAAACAAAACACGATGAGCTCAGGAGTGGATGTTCCACTGATTCAGAATTGCTGGGAATTAATAATATCACTGCTGAGAGCAAAACAATCCACATCTCCAGGAAACCAGAGGGATTGCATTAATGCCAATAAACAACAGCTAATATAGTAATCATAAGGCCCTGAGAAAAACAGTGTGCTTTTTCACAGCTGCTTTGCTTTTTGAGAGGAATATCTGTGGAACTGGACTTGAAAATGGTAAAATCTGTTACATGAAAACACT
Organism: Labeo calbasu; assembly: GCA_019740295.1. Taxonomy (NCBI): domain Eukaryota; kingdom Metazoa; phylum Chordata; class Actinopteri; order Cypriniformes; family Cyprinidae; genus Labeo; species Labeo calbasu. Next base: position 2,884 of record JAHKKF010512252.1, on the reverse strand, counting down.
ACAAAATAAATAAATAATAATAAAAAAATACTTTAGAAAACAAAGTAATCATCAGGTTCATGAAAGCTAATTTGAATCCATATTTTTCAATGTTTGAACTAAAAACATCTGAATACCTTTCAAACTAAAAACGTTCACACGTTCAAGACAAATAATATTCTTCAGTTTTTACAAAATGATGACGAGCAATCATTAGGTACATGAAAATGTTATATTAAATCCATATTTTTTTCAATTTTGTAGTAAAAAAAAAAATATCAAAACATTCTTCAAACTAAATGCAAACTAAATACTAAAAACATAAATACATGACAAAATTAAGGTCAATTAATATTGCTTTTAATTAATTTATATATTTGATGTGCAATTATTAGGTAGATGTATATTTTTATTTAATTTGTTTTCACTTTTTTGTAAATACAAACTAAATACTTAAAACATAAATACATAACAAAATTAAAATAAATAAATAGTATGTGTTTGTTTATTTATATATATATATATATATATATATATATTACATACATAAAAATGATGTATATATATATAACAACTATCTTTTTTTCACTTTTTGTAGTAAAAATATCTAAACACTTTCAAACTAAATACAACTAAATACTTAAAACATAAATACATGACAAAATTAAAATAAATAATAATAATTTAAGTTAAATAAATATTATTTATTTATTTATTTACAAAACAATGATGAGTAATCAACAGGTACTTAAAAATTTAATTTGAATCCTTATTTTTACTTTTTGTAGTAAAACACATATATATTTAAATATTTTTAGATATTTTTTAAAAAAATATATGAATCAAATTTTTCAGATTTTTTCATTGTTTTACAAACAATGATAAGCAATCATTAGGTACGTGAAATTTTTGAATTTGATTCAGAATTTTTCATTATTTGTAGTAAAAAATATCTAAACATCCTTAAAACTAACATTTTCACCCAAGACAAAATTAAGGTAAATAAGAAGCTAATACTTACACTTAATACTTAAGAAGCTAAATTGATAAATAAAACATATTAATTATTAAATATATACATTTTTTGTATTTATATTTAATTAACAGGAAGCATCAGCAGGCGCTTTTATCCAAAGCAACTCACATCGTATTCAATACATTTAATCAGTTTATGCATTCCCTGGGAATCAAACCATGATCATGACATTGCTAGCAACGTGCTCTACTATTTTATTATTATTATTATTATTTTTAAATTATTTTATTTATCTAGGATGTTTCGGTTTTTCGCTGAACAACGAGACCGTTTTTTATGTAGCTAAAAGTTTGTTTAAATCAGCCAAAATATTTCATAACTGAATGGAAGGGGCATTAGATTTGTATAACTTTGTCAATGATGGACATTCAAATCTGTGGGCGCAAATTCCTGTTATAATCCATTGAATTGCTATGTTTGGATTTGGTGTTTAAAAAAAACAGTTCTAGAAATGTGGAGATGACTGAAAGGTCCATTCATTGAGTCATTTGGCACGCACCATTCAGAAGTACGTGCGACACTGCCATGAACGCTGTTGTAAGATGTGTGGGTGTCAAAAGGGGAGTATATAATCAGAGTATTGGCAGCACTGAATCACAACAGTCCAATACAAAGGATTTAGGTCCTGTTCACACAGGAAGAAAAGGAAAATCAAACCAATTCCATTTGGCTCCAAAAGCTCAAGAATCACATGATGTCCGAACAAAGTTCTAGTGCGTTTGTGTGCGTATCAAGGTGCTTCCCTCTTGTTGTAAAATGTGAAATGTAAAGCCCGCTAAGAATTAGGGTACCACACGTACCTAAAAAGACATTTCGCAAGATTTCTTGGAGAATCGGAGTAGAAGGGAAATATTTTTCCACTTCACTGAAGCTCTTAAGTAGTGTTACACAGTCTGACAAGGGTATTAAAATAATAACCGCCGTCATGAATTACAAAACGGAAATCCTGCTTAGCCACCACCTCCCTGAGTGAACAACAAGGCCCTTTGACAAAGCTTTTGTTATACGGGAAATGATGGAAAAGTACCGCTACATCAAGGAGAATTTTCATGCTCAAAGTTTAAACAAACGCATTAATCTACAGGCTCCTCATTGCAAATAATACATGCCTCTTTTTAAAACATTCAGAAATAAATAAGCTACGTCCCTATGGACGTAACACAAACAAACATCACAAGAACCTTTTGCCAAATCCGTTCATGAGATGTATGTAACTCTACAGCAGGCATGGAAGTATGCTGTAATCCAGCTAATATTTGGCACAAAGGCGAGATTGCGGGATTTCTATTCCTTTTAAGGGCCCACAGGAAAATCCAAGGTCCACATGTACATACAGAAAGTGACAGCAAGCTAAAAAGACAGATCAACTGAGTTCTGTACTGTTATCTAAAATTCAGGTTTAAATGCTGGAATTACTGATTTGTATAATTTTCTAAAAGTGAATAAAATGCTGCAATCCTCATGAGGTACTCTAGCTGTTGCTAAAACTGCACAATTTGCATACAACATGAAGATAATGCTGGTCTTAGAGGAGAACTCCACTTCCAGAGCAACTATTTACAAATAATTTACTAACCCCCTTGTCATCCAGCGGTAAAGAAATGATGTTTTTTGAGGAAAACATTTCAGCATTTTTCTCCATATAACGGACTGATATGGTGCCCTGATTTTAAACTTTCAAAATGCAGTTTAAATGCGGCTTCAAACGATCCCAAATGCGGCTGTAAACGATCCAAGCCGAGAAAGAAGGGTCTTATCTAGCGAAGCGATCGGTTATTTACATAAAAATACAATTTAAATACTTTTTATTCTCAAACCTTGCAGTCCTTGAACTCTGTGTATTCTGCCTCAAGACAGTTAGGGTATGTT
>JAHKKF010512251.1:0-16840 GCA_019740295.1 Labeo calbasu | reverse complement strand
TTGCAATTCTGACTTTTTTTTAAAGCTGGAGCTGGATTTTGTAACTCGCAAAAAAAGTCAGAATTGTGAGTTTATATGACACAATTCTGAGAAAAAAGTCAAAATTGTGAGGTAAAAAGGCACAGTTACCTTTTTTATATTTTATTTAGTGGCGGAAATGGGCTTCCATATGAAATGGCCTTAAACCATTAGTAAAAAAAAACTACAGGACGTTATGTTTTCTAATACACGCACAAACTGTATGTATTCTGACAGTGCTGCACGAGCTCGTTAGCTGAGTTCAGAGCTTTATTAATACATTTATTATAACGTTCACACACAGTGTTCAAATTGGGATCTGTAATATTTTCTAATTTTTTAAAGAAATCTCTTCTGCTCTGCAAGGCTGCTTGTATTTGTACATTAAACATGCCTGATTCAAGAAGGGGGTCCTAAATATAACCAAAGAATATTATTTACTAACTTAGTAATTTTAAGTTAAATCGTGCTTTGTTTGTAGGCTATAATATCTGCTAGAATGTTAAAAATGTTCAGTGTTAAGTAAATATTTTAAAATAATTGTTTTGTAAAAAAAAAAAAAAAAAAAAAATCTTTGAAAAGCAAGACTGTAAAAAACACATTTTGACTATTTAATTTATGCAATGATAAAAAAAAATGTGAAAAAAATACATGGGGGAAAAACAGGAAAAACTGTGTCCGTTAATCGGCCTTCGGCCCAGTGTTTCATTTTGTTCAGTTTTGGCTTCGGCCAAGAATTTTCATTTTGATGCATCCCTACCTTATACAATTGTGTATCGTTTCATATAAAATCTTTGCTGTGAATTTAAAAACACGTTCTTCATATTAAGACAGTGAAAGTAATATTTCACTGTGATATTGCAGTGAAAGAACTGTCAACATGCAGTTCAAGTAAGTTAAATTTATTTAGAAGTTCTCGTTCAGTGTAATATTTATTAGGCTGATTCAGACCAATAATTCCTGAGACTTCCAAAGTGATTCATCGGGGAAAAAAACAACAAAAAAAACAGGCTAATTGTCTTATATCTATTATTATTATTAAAAAAATAAATAAAAATCTCTCCTGCAATTGTGTATATTTAATGACACTTGCTGCATTGTAAGGCAGATGTCATTGAAAGTAATGATAACAGCAGTTTATTAAAGGGGTCATCGCATGCAAAATTCACTTTTACATGTTGTTTGAACATTAATGTGTGTTGGCAGTGTATGTACACATCTACCCTATAATGATTAAAATCCACAYAGTGGATGTCCACATGTTCAGTGGACAACCTTGACCAGAACAGGATGATTTTTGCAGAGCTGATTTTGGCAAGGTAAAAAAGGTGTTATTTACACTACCATTGAGAAATTTTAACCAAAGCATGTTACAGACTTTTCATTAAGACTTTAAAAATCATATCAACTTGTGGAAAATGGGCATCCGATAACCCCTTTAAGCAAGCTATGGTTATCAGAAACATTCATTCAGAGTTCATTCATTTAATGATTCATCAGGCTGATTCAAACTAATAATAAAGCAATAAACCCAAGAGGGGCTTCGCGTCGTGCCCAACAACGCTCCTTAGCTGTTAAAAATTGACTGTAAACCACGGCTTCACGGGGCTTATTGCTTTTATAAAATGGTTATTCCTTATACATAGTAAGGTTTCACAAAATAAAACAGAAAATAAAGTGCAATAATATTAAATGATTTTATAAATTATATTATGATGATTATTAAAACAATATTTTTCTGCCAGATGTTTTTTGACCGAATATATGAGCTATGAGCTGTAAAGGAACAGCCCTATTCTGGAAAAGGGGTGGGGAGCAGCAGCTCATTTGCATTTAAAGAGCCATGCATGAAAACAGCGTGTTTCTGCTTCCGCTCAAAATAAGCATTTTCAAAATGATACAATAAATAATTTGTGGGATATTTTGAGCTGAAACTTTACAGAAATACAGGGGACTCTTGAAACGTATGTTACATCTTATAAAAGGTGGCATAATAGATCTGTTTTACATTTTTATGTTGGTTTGAACAGGCATTTGTAGTATTTGTTTGTTTCATCTTATTACATCTAACTTGTACTCTAAGCTCACACCTGTGGTAAAATATTGATGTTTTTGCATCATTTAGTCATATTGGTCTGAGCTGTAAACAGGTCTTTATGAATTTAGTGAAAGTACAAAGATAATATGTCCTCTTAAAGGAACACTGCACTTTTTTTTGAAAATAGGCTCAGTGTCCAACTCCCCTAGAGTTTAGCAGTTAAGTTTTACCTTTTTCGAATCCATTCAGCCGATATCCGGGTCTGGCGGTAGCACTTTTAGCATAGCTTAGCATAGATCATTGAATCAGATTAGACCGTAGCATCTCTCTCAAAAATGACCAAAGAGTTTCAATATTTTTGTTATGTAAAACTTGACTCTTCTATAGTTACATCGTGTACTAAGACTGACGGAAAATGAAAAGTTACGATTTTCTAGGTCGATATGGCTAGGAACTGTACTCATTCCGGCGTAATAATCAAGCAACTTTGCTGCTGTACCATGGGTGCAGCAGGGACAATGATATTATGCAGCGCCTGGAAATAGGCTAACTTTAATTAACATAACAGAAGAATTTGAGTTTTAAATAGGAAAAATATCGAAACTCTTTGGCCATTTTTGAGCAGGATGTTAACGGTCTAATCTGATTTAATGATCTGTGCTAAGCTATGCTAAAAGTGCTACCGCCAGACCCGGAGATCAGCTGAATGGATTCGAAAACGGTAAAACTCAACTGTTTAAGTTGAGCCTATGAAATAAAAATGAGCCTATTTCAAAAAAAGTGGAGTGTTCCTTTAATAGTGATTTTGAGCATGCAGAGAATGGTTTGATGTTTCTGTGTGTGCTAGTGAGCGTGACAGCAGAGCTGAGCTGCGGGCAGGATTTAGAGGAGCTTCTCCTCGATGCCAGTCTGGACACCAGCAGAGATGCACCATAATGCTGTAAACAAGGTAATGCAAGGAAATTCCCATGTTTATGAAGGAATTCTTTTACCAATGTGCTTTTAAAATATGTCTGGTCAGTTAAGTTAAGTTTTTTTTTTACTCTTCTCAGGATCCACACATGCAGAGAGAATCAGAAGGGGCCGGTTTGCTCTCGCCACATGGCATTCGCCCTTACTCCTCTTCCGTCTTTCTTGTCTCTCTTCCACAAATTCTCCAAACGTTGCATCGTCAATACAGAGAACTCACCTTCCCTCAAATGTTCAACCTTTATTGAAATTAGCAAAATCTCATTTGTGATTCAAACACAGTTGCCGTAAAGTTATTCGGTATGTTGGCACAGTTACCAAAGACGCACATGCAGAGAAACACACACAGAATCTCGCTAAAACCGGCGACCTTCCTCTGTTCCTAGCCGTTATGCTGTTGACCATGGTGCGTCGCTGCTCACCGCCGCCCACTGGTGGACTAGAGGTCATAATGCAGTACAAAGACTGACCAGCTGGAACATGCACAGACATTTCATAGGTTTTGGCTTTCAGATCTCGGCCAGAAGACGGACGTTGTTTCGCAAGTGCGAGTCTACGTGTGCGTTTGTCATTATTAGTGTCTCATTAACGCAAAAAAAGACTGAGATCTGCTTTCTGTTCATTCCTGCTGCTCAGGAATTGGTCAAAACACCTACTTCTGATCTCTGATCTCACCAGGTTCCCTTCATCAACCAGCACTTCTGAAAGCATTTTAAACACGCGTGATATGTGAAGCAATCGGCTGGATCATTTAGCGAGTCATTTGAATGATTCGGACATCTTCGTTCTCGGCGAATGAATGAGTTGTACAATGTTCACTCTCTCTTACTATCTCAAACACACATTAACTCATTCTGTCTTCCACCGGTTAAACCCTCTGTGTCACCATACGTACCCGTTTGAAGACAGGACAAGACACATTTGCCTTTAAACCTTTTTTCAGCTCTTTGTTCTGGCTGCTTGGCTGAATCAGTTTGTATTTATTTTAAACAACCCGAGTCTGTTGTGTGATTTTTTTTTTTTTTTTTTTTTTCTTTTCCTCCTCGTGTTCCCCATCTTTTTTTTAAGCTGTTGTTGTGGGATTTTCCCTCTTTGGTGTATATTTTCAGATTCTATAAAGAGCAAATATTAAGTTTAAAGTTTTCCTATTTTGATTGGTGGGGGTTTGGGAAAGGGGCGGGGCTTGTTGATTGATTTATATAAATAGGGCTGGAGCTCTGGGAGAGTATATTATGTAAATCGAGCGTGTTTTGGGGTGTGAAGGCCGCTATGAGGCAGTAGGAGTGCCAGACACAAGACTTCATGAAGAAAACACTACGCTTGTGTGAAGCTACTGCCGCTGGAGACACTAGAGACTACACTTTACCTCGAGAGAAGTCACCATCATCAGAAGAACGTGTGATTCTGGGACAAATGCGAAGCTTGTGACATCGAAGCGAGGCTTGACCTGATAAATGTAGTACTTGCCACCATTCCAAGCTCTGTGGTTGGTGCTTTTCAGTTTCTCTCTCTTTCTCACTTTAACATCTGGTTGATGTCGACTCTGACTTTGAAGGCAGACGTCTGTCTGCCAGGCTTCAGAGAAGCTTTGCCTCTACATCCAGATTGTCTTTGACCTTGAAATCAACACTTCTGTGCTGCCCCCAACCTGATGTTTGTAATGCTTTATTTTTAGTAATTTTTAAAATTACCTGTTAAATTAATCAAACTGTACTGGTAAACATGAGTACAAAGAGATGTGTATGGCTTTTCCCTCTCAAATAAATGCATGTAATGACAAAAATAGCATGTGTGGTTTTTATAAAACGACTTTCCTAATTGCATTTAGGACAGAACAAAAATTCACAGATAAATTACTCACCCCCTTGTCATCCAAGATGTTTATGTCTTTCTGTCTTCCGTCATAAAGAAATAGTTTTTTAAGGAATACATTTCAGGATTTCTCTCCATATAGTGGACTTCTATGGTGCCTGTGAGTTTGAACTTCCAAAATGCAGTTTAAATGCAGCTTCAAAGGGCTCTAAATGATCTCAGCCGAGGAAGAAGGGTCTTATCTAGCGAAACAATTGGTTATTTTCTAAAAAATTGACAATTAATATACTTTTTAAACTCAAATGCACCTCTTGTCTAGCTCTGCGTGAATTCTGTGTATTCCGGTTCAAGACAGTTAGGGTAGGCCGAAAAACTCGTTGCAGAAATACTGACTTGGTGTTCACAAAGTTAACATACAAAGAAGATCAAACACCCTTTACTAAGAAAAATTAAAACAGCGATGTCGAACGATTTTGAAGTTGGAGAAGAAAATGAGATGGGAGTTTTTCGACCTACTCTAAGTGTTTTGAACTGGGAAAAAAAAAACAGAGCTAGACGAGACAAGCGTTTGAGGTTAAAAAGTATATAAATTGGGAAAAAAAAAAAAAAAAAAAAGGACCCTTTTTAAAGCCATTTAAACTGCATTTTGGAAGTAAATTTGGGGTCACCATAGGAGTTCATTACATGGAGAGGTTGAGGTTAAAAAAGTATATAAATTGTAATTTTGTTTTTGAAAATAACATCGTTTTGCTAGATAAGACCCTTCTTCCTCAGCTGGGATCATTTAGAGCCCTTTGAAGCTGCATTTAAACTGCAATTTGGAAGTTCAAACTCGGGGCACCATAGAAGTCCATTATATGGAGAAAAATCCTGAAATGTTTTCCTCAAAAAACATAATTTCTTCACGACTGAAAAAACAAAGACATGAACATCTTGGATGACAAAGGGTTGAGTGAATTATCTTTACATGTTTGTTCTGAAAGTGAACTACTACTTTCATGTAAGAGTGGACACAGTAAAATTTAGCTTGAATGTGCAAGGCTTTCTAGTTTTTTTTTTTTTTAGCTGTACAGCAGTTCCTTAAGCTGCCTGATATTGCAAAAAGATAGAGTTGTTCTTAGTTATTTATCAGTACACTAAAATAAATGGTGTAGAATTTACTTCGGAACAATCTTCAAAGAGAAAATGCTAGTAAATCTTTAAAAATTACAAAAAAAAAAAAAAAATGGCAACACATTGAATTAAACATAAAATTTTTACATTTTCCTTAAAAATATATTGCAATAAACTTCACATTCACAAGATATGGTTTACTTCCAAGTTTGAAAATAAAGTTGACGTAACAGCTTGTCTAAAAGTTGCATTTTGTGATAGCATTACTGTTGTGGTGTCAAAAGCAGTTACAGTGTCTTGCGAAAGTATTCATACCCCTTCATTTTTCATATTTTATGATGTTGCTGCCTTATATTAAACTGCTTTAAATTACTTTTTTTTTTCATTCACATCAATCTACACTCCATACACCATAATGACAAAGAAAAAACTGAAGAAAGAAAAAAAAAAAAAAGAAAGAAGTTCTTTGCATAAGTATTCATACTTAAATCAGTACTTAGCTTAAGCACCTTTACAGCCTCAAGTCTTTTTGGGTATGATGTGACAAGTTTTGCACATCAGCATTTGGCAGTTATCTGCCATTCTTCTTCTCACCTCTTCACCTCTCAAGTTGGATCGGGCAGATGCACATTTTCAGGTTTCTCCAGAAATGTTTAATTGTGTTCAAGCCCAGGCTGTTGCTGGGCCACTCAAGGACATTCACAGAGTTGTTCTATAAGCCACTCTTGCTGTATGCTTAGGCTCATTGTCCTGTTGGAAGGTGAAACCTTCTGCCCAGTCTGAGGTTCTGAATGCTCTGAATTGGGTTTTCATTAAGGCTATCTCTATATTTTGGTGTTTTAAGCTTTTCTTCTGCTTTTGACAAGTCCCTCAGTCCCTGCTGATGCAAAAAAGGCACACAGCATGAGGCTGCAACCAGCACACTTTACTTTTGAGATGATACTCTGCAGGTGATGAGCAGTGCCTAGTTTTATCCAAACATGATGCTTGGAACTAAGGATCGTCAGACCAGAGAATCTTGTTTCTCACAGTCTGAGGGTCCTTTTAGGTGCTTTGTTGCAAATTCCAAGTGTGTTTTCATGTGTCTTCACTAAGGAGAGGATTGAGTTTGGCCACACCGCCGTAGAGCTCAGATCGGTGGGGTGTTGCAGTGATGTTTGTTCTTCTGTTAAGTTTCTCTCAAACTGTAGTAACATCTGCACAAGCAGTATTAATGCCCCTGAGCTAAATCTTAACTGTCCCAGGTATGAATACTTATGCAATAGAGTACTTATGCAATTTTTTTTTTTTTTAATAAATTTGTTAAAAAGCAGCTTTTTGCTTTGCCATTGTGCTGTATGGAGTGTGGATTGATGTGGGGAAAAAAAGTTATTTAAAGTTATTAATGTTATTTAAAAAAAAAAAAAAAAAAATGAAGGGGTATGAATACTTTTGCAAGGCACTGTATATATGCAGGTGTTCATAACTATGAAAGGCTGAAATGGGAACATCACAAAACGAAGACATTGAAAATGGATGAAAACTACAATGAAAATTCCCTTTAACTCTCAGAATGTTCTTTTGTGAAGAAATGTTTGCAAAGCCATATAAATTTTGGGTTTTAGGAGGGTTCTGTGAAGAAAATAGAAAGCTGAATAAAGTTTCATTTGAGTTTAATTAAAGCTAGCCATTATTTAATACAATAATGTTACTTAATGTTATGAAGCGTTGAGGATCTTTGTTATTGGTTTGCTGAGTTTGCACAGGTTGAAACCCCTGGTTTCTATGAAAGCAAGCACATCAGGTGGTCTGGTATGTTACACACCCCAAGATGTATGCAAACACTATCAAACGGCCTTGCCGCAGGAGAGCAATATGTTTGAGATTACCAGGCTTCTGTTTAAACCCTGAGCACAGGACATACAAAAGACTAAAATAATACACCAAACACACACACCTTTCTTATACATGTCTTTTAGATGGAAATAATAGCAATCCTCACAGACACTTCGGCTGTAATTAAAATGATGTTGAGATTCTGTGACACGTTTTTAATAATCATATCTTCATTATGTAGAAGTCATTCAGTCACGCTGCACTTTGGGATGTTCAGTGCTGTATAGAAGGAATTTTCGAGGTATTTGACTCTTTGAGCTTATTATTATAAACCTCCTTTGAAGGAATTTCAATGTAATCCTCAGTGACTCGCGCTTACATAAGAACAGAGAGACTTCAGCTGTGCATGTAGATATAATGACTGATTTTACAGTAGAAATGCATCCATGTATTATATAATAAATCGACAGATTTATTTATTGTTTTCTAAATTTAAGTTGTAAATAAAACAGATTACTGGAGTACATTTTACAAGAAAGTTCAGATTTTCTACTTTAAAAAATATCATGTTTGATTCATTCATTGTATCTGCAATTTGTGAATGTAAATTGTTTCTACAACTTTTTTGGCATCATTTTTTGTTGATCAAAACAGGACCGAACACGGGTGCAAAAATGAATAGCTGTTTTGTACGTTGACTCCTGTTAGTCATTAAGATCAGAGTATTACAGTCATTTGCCACAATTACTGATCAACCTGACCATTTACCGGTTAAATGTTAAATCCGGAGCGTGTGTAAATAAAACAAATGCAAGCTTTGCACGGTGATGTTTTTTGCTCTCAGGTAAGCGCTGCGTTCATTGCATTCAGGCAGTGTTTTGATTGTGGCCTGCTGTTGGTTTAGTGCTTTAAAGAGCCTCTCGGTTGTCAAACTCAATGTGACGTGTTAGTCTTTTGGCCTCTGTCAGTCCTGTGTGAGGATTCCCTCAGGCATTGAGAGAGTTAAAAAGAGCCACAGCCTTTCCATGTGAATTCCCTTCGTGGACATTTTTTGTGCATATCAGTTGAAACTCTGAATGCGAGCCGTGAGAACATGAGGTGAAGTGGTGTGGAGAGAGAAACACAGAAGTGCTGCGCGCTCCTTCATCTCATCAGCTCTGCTCTGGCGGACAGAAGATCCTCACATGATAGCGCTTACACCAACGGACGGATCTTTCCACAGGCATACAAACTCACTTCATAACTCTGTGAACTTTGTGAACAGCATCCCATGCTGCTGTGAGGAGTAGCGCTCAGGACATCTTCAAACAGGTAAAATGTTGATAGCATTTCTGATTTATACAACAGTTTGAGGGAGCAAAATTGTGTTTTTGCAACATAGCGTTATATTAACTGCTATAGAAGTACTATAGAATACTTCTTCCCCTCAGAATTTTAGCCTACATCTCACAATTCTGAGTTGCTTAAATCTCGCAATTTTACATTTAGCAATTTTGCCTTTTCCCACTTAGAATTCCAAGTTTACATCTCGCAATTTTTCGACGTTTTTTTTTTGTTGTTGTTGGAATTCTGAATTTATATCTCAATTGTTTTTGTTTTGGGTTTTTTTTTTTGGAAAAATAAGTGACAAATTAAGTTGTTATTTCAATCTTACATTACTTTATCTATCTATCTATCTATCTATCTATCTATCTATCTATCTATCTATCTATCTATCTATCTATCTATCTAAACTCATGGCAAAAGTAGTTCCAGGTAGGTTTTGACCGCATTACGTCCATATCACCAAATGATTTCGGCTATTTTAAAGGTCCAATTACAGCCTGCAATGCAAAATGAACCAAAACTCACAACTATGCTGGTCAAATACATAAATATAGTAAACAACAAAATAAAAATGACAAATTATTTCCATATTTTTGCCACAAAATTGTTTTATGTCCCGCTCTCTCTTTCATACGAGCGCACACACACTCGCACAGAAACATTTTATCAGTAAATAGTACCTAAAAGACACATGTTGACAGCGCTCAGTGTTGCCAAGTCTCGGTTTTCCTGTGGAATTGGGCTACTTTTAAATTGTTGTCGCAGGTAGTTTTTGATGTCCGTGGGTTGAAGCGACCCCAATAGCGCTATTTTTTAGCCCCTGAGATGCGAATTTACCAGGGGAACCACAACAAAAAAACGTGTATTTTATCCCCCAGAACGCAATTTTTAACAGCGGTCCCCCCTCAAAAACCTGCTCAACCCTGACAGCACTGTTCTTGAAGCAGATGAATTGAAAGTTTTGCTATTAGTAGAGACCGAAATCTGTTGAGAGACGCACAGACTCTTGTAACGTTAATCCACACCCGTTTAAGTGCTCTCTCTCTCTCTCTCTCTCTCTCTCTCTCTCTCTCTCTCTCTCTAATAACTCTAATAATTTCATTATTGACAGCATTTCTGCTATCACCTGTTACTAGCTCTAAAATGATGTTTTAGAATTAGCATAGAAAGCTTGGGATGAGACTTAAGAAAATAAGCCCTCTCACAAGAGCGTTTTAAGAACAAAAAAATCCTGACAACTGTCTTGAGGTGTGGTAACTGTATTTTAAGTGGAATAATTGACTCCGGTCGCTTGAATTATTAGAAAATAATGCACATCTGAGATGTATCAAAATACATATATACCTATATTTAGTAATTAATTACTACTAAAAATATATAATAATCTACACACAGTATGTTATTAAAATCTGCAAAATTAAAGGAAGTACAAATGTGGGGGTAATTAAGCAGGAATGTGTTTAATTGCCATAAAATAATCATGATAAAAACCTTATTAATATATGTGTGAATTACTGATCTGTTAAGCACAACATAAATCCAACTGCTTATTAGTGTCAGTTAATATAAGTATTAATACCTAGACATGTTTAAGCCAGCGTAAAGGCTTTACTGTCTCTCCGTCCTTTCCAGGCTATAAGCACATAATAATTAAAGCTACGGCTGTTGTACAGTCACTTGCTTTACTGTGTGTGTGTGTGTGTATGTGTGTGTGTTTTTTCCCTCCAGTCCAGGGCTTTTTATTGTAGTTCAAGTTGGAGTGTTTCCAGAAGGAGCATTCCGTTGATTTGTACAGTCTGAATGCGCTGAAGTCCTGATAGAGGTCATGGCAACCGAGCCACATCTTTGACACTTAGTATTCAGCTCGACTGTGTTTGTGCTCTGTTTCTCTTACAGAAAACCTCTCCACATTTACACCAGAGAAATAAACACTTTTTTTCCCCTCATATAATCACTGTGAGGAAAATCTGAAAATTCAGTCTACTTTTGATTTAACCAGAGGCTTTGCTGATTAGTCTAGATTTCTATACAAATCTGAGATACTGAGATATGAGTTATTTTTCCTAATAATAATTCATAATCAAGTCTGTTTATAATTAAACAAGTTATGTTTATAATTATAATAATATAATGTAAATAATCTGTTTAGAATCAGAACTAGTGATTCGTGAATGAATCATTATTGTTCTAATCAGTAATCAGTTTGCAAAAAGGTTTGAAATTGTTCACTCACACTCTAAATTGCACCAGAACAGAATACTTTGATATTTACCTGTTGTACTAAGAAACAAAACTTTCAAATATCTTCTATCGTGTGTCAGTTATGAAGTGACTTTCTTGTAATTTTGACTTTATTTTCTTGCCATACTTTTTTTTTTTTTTGAATTCTGAGTTCATATCTTGCAATTTTGATTTAATTTTATTGGAATTCTGAGTTTACATCTCACAATTCAGTTTTTTTTCTTGTAATTCTGAGTTTACTTATAATTTTTACTTTTTTTTTAGGAATTCTAAGTTTACATCTCACAATTTTTACTTTTTCTGGAATTCTGAGTATCTCACAATTCTGGCTTTTTTTGTCTAAATTCTGTCTCTTAATTTTTCACTTGTTTTTGTATTTCTGAGTGAATTTTTTTTTGTCTTGGAATTCTGAGTTTACTCACAATTTATTTATTTTTTTTTCCATAATTCTAAGTTTATATCACGCAATTCTAAATGTGTTTCTCTGAATTCTGTTTCTCAGTTTTTACTTTTTTTTTTTTTGAAACTATGAGTTTACCTATTGCAATTCTGATTTTATTTTCTTGGAATTCTGAGCTTACATCTCACAATTAAATTTTTTCTTGGAATTCTGAGTTTACTTCTAAAAATGTTTACTTTTTTCAGAATTCTGAGTTTATATCTCGCAATTCTGACTGTTTTTCTCAGAATTTTGAGTTTACATTTCACAGTTTTGACTTTTTTTTGGAATTCATTAGTTTATGTGTCAATTTTGTCTTTTTTTTTCTCAGAATTCTGTGTCAAATATGAGTCCAGCAGTAAAGAAAGGGTAGAAACACTCCTGCAATTAAATGCGACTTTAAATCTATCATTGCTTGTTACTGTGCAGGTGCGATGGCGAGGATATCCAGCTCTGCTGACATTTGTGTGCTGCTCTTGACCTTGGGCTTCCTGGTCTTTGAGATTGTAGTCGGCCAAATCTGCAGATCCCTCCTCATCGCGGTGGACAGTTTCCATACGATCTACATTTTCATAAATCTGTCTCTATCAGCATTAAAGCATCATCCTAATTCTCCATTGATATCACCTGATACCTCCACAAATGCTGGTCCATCTCTTCCAAACATCTCTGCTTTAGAAGGTCCAAGTCCTCTGTATATTGAGGACTACAGAAGGATACGTCTCAAGCCCTTCGGCATCCTGATCTCAGCTCTGCTCATGGCATCTCAGTGTGTCTCCATTAGTCTGGAGATTCTCACGCATCTCGTGCAGCCAGAACCCATTCAACACCCACTCCTGTCTATTGTTGTTGGAGGAGCTAGTCTGGTAGCCAATATACTCATGTTGGCCTGGAGAAGAAGCAGCAGAAGGATTGATGAAGCTGCTGATGAGATCAGCCAAAGTCTGATGCAAAATGACCCTCATTCTACACCAAAAAGCAAAGGTGTGTTTAAATAGAATCAGGGAATACTTGTTTCTGATTGGTCAGTTGTGCCATTCAGCCCCCCTCACCTTCTTATTTAAACTAGAAGAAAATATACAGATGAAAATGTCACTTAACATAAAATAATATCTCATGTCCATCTATGGAGTGCAATAGTCTTAAAGGGATAGTTTACCAAAATGTAAAAACGCTGTCATTACACCCTCATGTTGTTCCAAACCTGGTAGACCTTTGTTCATTTTCGGAACACAAATTAAGATATGTCTGATCCTGCATAGACAGCAACACAACTGACACGTTCAAGACCCAGAAAGGTAGTAAGGACATCGATTAAAATAGTCCATGTGACATCAGTGGTTCACCCTTAATGTCATGAAGCTACGAATGAATACTTTTGTGTGCAAAGAAAACAAAATAATGACTTTATTCAACAATTTCTTTTTTTCCGTGTCAGTTTTCATTGTGCGTTCACAAAAGACCTCTGAGTCAACAGCACCACATGCATTTTGTTTTCTTTGCACATAAAAAGTATTCTCGTAGCTTCGTAACATTATGGTTGAATCGCTGATGTCACATGAACTATTTTAACGACGTCCTTACTACCTTTCTGGGCCTTAAACGTGTCAGTTGTGTTGCTGTCTACACAGGGTCAGAAAGCTCTTGGATTTTATCAAAAGTATCTTAATTTGTGTTCTGAAGATGAACTAAGGTCTTACGGGTTTGGAACAGCATGAGGGTGAGTAATTAATGACAGAATTTTCATTTTCAACTATTCCTTGAAGGAACTGAGGCACATCCTGAGAAAGATTCATGCAGTTACAATCATTCACATTTACTCAAAAAAAAAAAAAACTATCTGTGAAGGTTGCACATGATGCCCACCTTTGTTGCTAAATGTCTTCACATTGGCCCTAAATTCACTTAAAGGAGAAGTCCACTTCAAAAACAAAGATTCACATATAATGTACTCACCTCCTTGTCATCCAAGATGTTCATGTCTTTCTTTCTTCAGTCGTAAAGAAATTATGTTTTTTGAGGAAAACATTTCAGCATTTTTCTCCATATAATGGACTGATATGATGCCCCACTTTTGAACTTCCAAAATGCAGTTCAAACATTCCCAGATGCGGTTGTAAACACCCCCAGCCGAGAAAGAAGGGTCTTATCTAGCATAACAATCGGTTATTTTCATAAAAATAATACAATTTATATACTTTTTAATGTCAAACGCTCATCTTATCTTACTCTGCCTGGACTGTTTTTTCCAGTTTATGACAGTTAGGGTATGTCGAAAAACTCCCATTTCATGTTCTCCCTCAACTTCAAAATCGCCCTATATCGCTGTTTTACCGCGATGTAGGATGGCTTTGAAATGATTTTTGAAGTTGAGGGAGAAAATACGCTTGGAGTTTTTCAACATACCCTAACTGTCTTGAGTCAGAATACACAGAGTTCAATGAGAGCAAGGCAAGACGAGCGTTTGAGAATAAAAAGTATTTAAATTGTATTTTTTTTATGAAAATAACCGATCGTTTCGCTAGATAAGACCCTTCTTCCTCAACTGGGATCGTTTATAACCGCATTTGGTATCATTTGAAGCTGCATTTAAACTGCATTTTGGAAGTTCAAAATCGGGGCACCATAGCAGTCCATTATATGAAGAAAAATGCTGAAATGTTTTCCTCAAAAAACATAAATTCCTTACGACTGAAGAAAGAAAGACATGAACATCTTGGGTGGAAGTGGACCTCTCCTTTAAAATTCAAACCAAAACCCTTAAACCACCCTTATAACCCCTAAAATCTATAAATGAACACATTTATTGGAAGAAGTCATCAGCTTGGTTGTGCAGTAATGAGCTGTGAGCTGCTTTTGTAATCCCAAAGACAGTTTTGCATTCCGTAAGTCAGGGGTGGCGAGCGTCGGAGAGCCGCAGCCCTGCATAGTTTTGCTTCAACCCTAATCAAATGCACCTGAACAAGCTAATCAAGGTCTGAAGGGTTACTAGAAAGCAACAGGCAGGTGAGGTTTAATTAGGGTTGGAGCTGAACTCTGCAGGGCTGTGGCTCTCCAGGACCGGAGTTCGCCACCCCTGCCATAAATGGTACGATTAATACAAAATATCAAGTACAATGCAATAAGTTCAACATTCTGTGGCCTAAAATCTTCTGTGCTCCGTATTTTATTATGGTCAGTATGGTTAAGGATCTGCTGCAGAATGGCTGTGAGGATTTTAATGATCATTGTGTTGTAGGAAGTGCTCTCCAGGATGACGCACTGATGTTCTGCAACCCTGAAGCATCTAGTGTTCTGGATCCAGTTCAAGACTCTCAGGACTGCTCTTCTGAGTTACCAAACCCCAGTGTCACTGAACCACTTCAATCCAGTCACTCTCAAGTGTCTAATTCCAGTGTCGGTGAAAGTTCTCAGGAAATCATTCAGCATGGAGAGCAACTTCCAGAAGAACCGTGTGACTCCACCTGCACCAAATCCACCGGTGAGAGCATGTTAATTTAAGATGAAACAAAAATACAGTGCATATAAAAATCATCATACCCCTTTAAACTAGTTACTTTATTTGTCATAAGGCCTGAAATCAAACCCCATTCCAAATAACTTTTCCAGCTTTGTTTACAGTTTTGGTCTTATAAAGTCAATCCAATGAAAGAAAAAAACAAGAGTTCTACAAAAAAACTAGAATAACAGCATTGGGAAAGTCATCAGTCCCTTAATTTAATACTTCATAGAGCCACCTTTTTTTACAGCCATTTGTCTTTTTGGATATGTCTGTACTAGCTTTGCTGGTACCTTGGCTGGGGAATATTTGCCCATTCTTCCCTGACTGAACTTGAGCAATCCTGCAAATTCTGTGGTGAGCAGCAATGGACTGCTCTTTTCAAATCCATCCACAGATTTTCAATTGGATTTAAGTCAGGCCTCTGACTTGGCCACTCAAGGACATTCACCTTCTGTTTCTTAACCCATTTCGTTGTTGTTTTGGCAGTATGTTTAGGGTCATTGTTATGTTGGAAGGTGAATGCCCATCTTCAGCTGTCTAGCAGAGGGACACAGGTTTTCCTCAAGAATCTGGATGTACTTGGCGGTATCAATTTTCCCTTCAATCCTGACCAATCGCCCAGTCTCAGCTGAAGAGAAACACCCCCACAACATAAAGCTGCCACCACCATGCTTCACAGTAGGTATGGTGTGTTTTGGGTGTTGTGCTGTGTTTGCTTTTTGCTAAACATAGCCCTTGGAGTTCAGGTCAGTTTTGGTCTCCCCAGACCATAGCTCCTTTTGCCAGAGGGTATCAGACTCTTCCAAATGTGTTTTTGCGTAGTGTAAACGAGACTGAGTTTGACACTATCTTAGGAAAGGCTTCTTTCACACCACCCTGCCATACAGGCCAGCTTTGTGAAAAGCTTGGGAGATAGTTGTCACATGCACAGACTGACCAGACCCAGCCATAAAGCCTTGTAAGTCCTTCAAAGTTGCCTTGGGCCTCCTGGTAGCATATCTCAACAATGTCCTCCTGGTTTTGTCAACTACTTTGGACAGACGGTCTGATCTAGGCTATGTGCTGGTGATGCCATACGTTTTCCGCTTCTTAATGATGCTCTGAACAGTACTCAGAGGGATAGCCAAAATGTTTTTGTAGACTTCTCCTAACTTGTGCCTTTCTACATCTTTATCTCTGAGGTCTTTTGAAAGCACTTTCCCAACCATGGTGAATTATTCGCCGTACCATGCATTACTAACAGTGGATTCTTCAAGAAACAGCTTGTTTTATTCTGAAGTAATCAACACCACTACTTTTGATGTCAGGTGGGGCAATTAGCCTGCTGTTTAATCTGGAGGTTGATTGCTTGCAAGGGGCTGATCACTTTACCAAACCAGGCATTTCACTGATTATTTTTTAATAATCCTTCAAAATTTTTACTTTAATGATGAGGGTTATAATGTGTACATCAGGGGTGTCAAACTCCAGTCCTGGAGGGCCGCAGCCCTGCAGAGTTTAGATGCAACCCTAATTAAACACACCTGATCCAACTAATTAAGTCCTTCAGGCTTAATTGAAAACTGCA
>JAHKKF010512250.1:3123-23374 GCA_019740295.1 Labeo calbasu | reverse complement strand
AAAAAATATGATATTTAGGCAAAATAATAAAAATGTACACATCCCTGGTGAAAAAAACAGCATATGCTGGTAGGTATGTTTTGATGCTGGTTTAAACTGGTCCTTTGCTGGCTTATGCTGGTCCTTTGTTGGTTTATGCTGGTCATGTTGCTGGTCAAGAACCAGCATAAACCAGCAAAGAACCAGCTTAAACCAGCATCAAAACATACCTACCAGCATATGCTGTTTTTTTTTTCACCAGGGATCTCCATTCTTTTCAAAAGTTTTATGCATCAGTTTTTTTGCATCTTAATGCATCAATTTTCCTTCTGGAGCATCAGTGAGTGTTTGAACCTTCTGTAATAGTTGCATATGAGTCCATCAGTTGTCAAAAGATTGATCTCAAAATCATAGAGTCATTGTTGGAAAGGGTTCAAATACGTTGGTTCAAAAATGTTGGAAAACCAAAGAATTTGTGGGACCTGAAGGATTTTTCTGAAGAACAGCAGGTAGTTCAACTGTTCAGGACAAACAAGGGACTCATGAACAACTATCACTGAAAAAACAGCTGTGGATCATTCAGGTAATAACACAGTATTAAGAATCAATTTAACTATTATTTTCTTGTGTGGACTACATGTAAACATCTGGGAAATATCTTATTCAGGTCAGTACTAATTAAACAATAATATGCATTTTGTATGATCCTTCTTATTTTGGCAAAATAATTAGCATTTTGTAGATAATGAAAATGGGATGTAAACTTTTGACCTCAACTGTACTCATTTCAAGTCAGTTCAGTGTTGATTTGGTTCAGTTCAATAATGTTGATGTCATTTTAATAATTAATAATAATAATGTCATTTTTAAAAAATAAATAAAGTTCTTACCTGTCCCTTAACAAGTTCCATCTCAGAATGTATACGTGCAATTCTTCGACTGTACTCTGCAATTTCAGCCTTGCTACTTTTCAGGTCATCTCCTCGTTTGGTTACCGTCAGTTGCATTTCTTCATACTAACATTTTACAGATTTAACATGTTACACTAGAAAAGCTCAAATATCATAATGCAATAAATAAAAAAATATTTTTTGTGACATGCACACACACAATGTATTAAAGTAAAGTCACCTTCTGTTGGTACCAGCTCTCTGCTTCGGCACGGTTGCGGTTGGCAATCTCCTCATACTGAGCACGAACTTCAGCCACAATGGCATCCATGTCCAGATTCCTGCTGTTGTCCATCTCCACAATAACTGATGTGTCCTTTATCTGAGTCTGGAGCTCACGGAGTTCCTGTTCACATGAAACAAAAATGACCATTCTGAGTCCTGTTTATGTTGTTTGTTTGTTTTTAAGATTTACACTGTTTACACGCCGTAAGAGTTATAAACTCTTAAGAGTTACGCTTTACTATCAGTTACCTCAATAAATTATATCTCTAAAGGCTATTTTACATGACTATACTAAATGATTTATTTGAAATGTGAAGGGAGTGAATGGTACCGCCTCGTAAATCTGCCAAAGGAAGTTGATCTCATCTGTTAGGCTGTCCAGTTTACATTCCAGCTCCACTTTATTCAGATATGCACCATCAGCGTCCTAACATACACAAAACACAATACAAAATATATTTCTAATAATATAATTATAATTAGTTTTCAAATATTTAAAAATACTTGATCTGTGTGTGCCTTTGCATTATGCACTGACCTTTTTAAGGAGCACAAATTCGTTGTCAGAGTCATTCCGTTTGTTAATCTCATCTTCATACCTAAGGAGGAATGTACAAGGTTTGCTTGAATGTGTGTGTGGAATGTCCTGAAACTTTAGTGTACAAACATGCAAGATTTAAGACACTGTGCAGACATCTCCAATAATCTCACTTGCTCTTGAAGTCTTCTACCAGGCTTCTCATGTCACGCAGGCCAGACTCTAGACGCACTTTCTCATTACCTAGACCGTCCAGCTGTCTGCGCAGGTTAGCAATGTAGGTCTCAAACATAATATCAGTGCTGGTTTGGCGGCTTGTCTGTTCCTGCAGGAGCGACCACTTGGTCTCCAGCATCTTGTTCTGCTGTTCCAGGAAGCGCACCTGGGAAAGACAAAGAGAGAGTGTAAAAAATAAAGCAAGCTTACATCGTTTAAAACTGTAGTTAACACATTAATAGACTAGATAATGCTTTGTTAACAACCGTAAATAGTTCTCACTTCGGATTAGGTTACAGAAAATCAGAAAATGTCATTACTTAAAGGAGAAGTTCTCCTCCAAAACAAAAATTTGCGGATAATTTAATCACCCTAGTCTCATCCGAGATGTTCATGTCTTTCTTTCTTCAGTCATAAAGAAATGATGTTTTCTGAGAAAAACATTTCATGATTTTACTCCATATAGTGGACTTCTATGGTGCCCCTGAGTTTGAACTTCCAAAATGCAGTTTAAATGCAGCATCAAAGGGCTCTAAACGATCCCAGCCAAGGAAGAAAGGTCTTATCTAGCGAAATGATCGGTTATGTTCTAAAGAAAAATGTACAATTTCTATGCTTTTTAGCCTCACACGTTCATCTTGTCTAGCTCTGTGTTCAAACAGACTCATGACAGTTAGGGTATGTCGAAAAACTGCCGTCTCATTTTTCTTCTCCAACTTCAAAATCGTCCCCCATCACTGTTTTACCTTTTTTTTTGTAAAGGGCGTTTGATCTTCTTTGCACATTCACTTTGTAAACACTTGGTCGGTACTTCTGCAGCAATGTGGGATGATTTTAAAGTTGGAAGAGAAAATGAGATGGGAGTTTTTTGACATATCCTAACTGTACTGACCCGGAATACACAGAGTTCACGCAGAGCTAGACAAGACAAGCATTTGAGGTTAATAAGTATATAAATTGTGTGTTTTTTATTTATTTATTTTTTTTTTTTTTTTAAGAAAATAACCGTGTCACTAGATAAGACCCTTCTTCCTTGGCTGGGATTGTTTAGAGCCCTTTGAAGCTGCATTTAAACTGCATTTTGGAAGTTCAAACTTGGGGGCACCATAGAAGTCCATTATATGGAGAACAATCCTGAAATGTTTTCCTCAAAAAACATAATTTCTTTATGACTGAAAAAAGAAACACATGAACATCTTGGATGACAAGGAGGTGAGTACATTATCTGTAAATTGTTGTTCTGGAAGTGGAGTTCTCCTTTAATGTGCAAAAGTGTCTTTGTGCTTTATTGAACAGGTCATGAGAGTTTAAAACTAGCTGCGTGTGTGTGCTCAGATAGGTGTGTTTGTGTAAAAGCATGTGTAAGGGAGTGGCCGTTGCACCTGATAGTAAAGTGATATTGCCCAAAAAGCGACAAAGGTGTGTTTATGACAGAGAGCGGACATTGTCCCTGCAGCTTAGTCAGTCAATTGGGGGTCCTGATAAAATGAGTCACTAATAGAACTGGGCCTACTGTTATCACAATCACATACATTAAAAGATCCACACAAAAAGTTAAAATGAAGACAAGATGAAGAAGTAGATAACTTACTTTGTCAATGAATGAAGCAAAGCGGTTGTTGAGTGTCTTGATCTCCTCTTTCTCCTGAGTCCTGATGGTGTGGATGTTTGGGTCAATCTCCAAGTTCAGTGGTGCCAGAAGGCTTTCATTGACTTTTACAGCTGTAATTGGAGGGCATAGGACTGGACTGGAGCCCCAGCCTTCTCTCGAAACCATCGCTGAATGGGAAAGGGGGGTCCGCCTGTTTCTGCTCACACTCACTGTGGAGTGACTGCTGAAAGACTTTGCGGTTTTCTTGGAGTTCAGCATCTCTGGACAACACAGCCGTCAGTGTTAAAGAGGAGAGAGAGTTGAGGGGTTGGAAACTCAAAAATGGTGGGATGACAGACGTTCCCTCAAACCCTTATATCGAGTGCAGGGAGTGGCTCAAGGCCAGCTTATTGGTCAAAAGACAATTTTCTAGATATGTATAGAGAGTTATGGGGTTGAACGTTGAGAGGACAATTATACCGTTATACATTAACAGCTTCACTTCGACCCCTGAGCAAAGGAGAAATTCTTAGAATATTCTAAATCTTACAATACTTTTATGTTCAAATCTGTACAAGACAACATGAAGCATTTCTACTTTTACTTCGCATCCTTAATTGACATGAGAGCGCTGTAACAGCAGATCCAAGCTCAGCCAATCTAAGAAAACTAATTAAAGGCCAGCCAAAATATTAAGAATCAATATACACTCTTAAAAATAAAGGTGCTTTAGAAGGTTCTTCACAGCGATGCCATAGAAGAACCATTTTTGGTTCCACAAAGAATCATTCAGGCAAAGGTTCTTTAAAGAACCATCTCTTTCTTACTTTTATCGCCACAAAGAACCTTTTGTGAAACAGAAAGATTCTTCAGATGTTAGAGATTCTTTATGGAACTATTAGTCAAAAAAGGTTCTTCTATGGCATTGTGAGGCACCTTTATTTTTGAGTGTAATTGCACAAAAGAGTGTATATATATATATGAGTGTTCATGTATATTTCCCAACTTCTGTAGTTATATATCCACCCAATAATCAAATTTCTGTCATTAATTACTTACCCTCATGTCGTTCCAAACCCTTAAATACTTCGTTCATCTTTGGAACATAAATGAAGATATTTTTGAAATCTGAGAGCTTTCTTACCCTGCATAGACAGCAATGCAAAATATCTTAATTTGTGTTCCAATGATTAACTGAGGTCTTACGGGTTTGGAATGACATGAAGGTGAGTAATTAATGACAGAATTTTCTTTTTTGGGTCAACTATCAGTTTAATTGCTGACTTAAGGCAGGTCCCACTATCTACAGTGCAAATGCAAAAACAGTTACACTTTAAACTCATTACTGAGACAAGTCTGATTTCCCCTTGAAGCCTCCTCCATACACACATTCCATTGGTTGGTCAATAATGTACTTCTCTGGAAGCAAAAGGCATTGTGGGCTGATCTGTCCAACTTGTACATTGTTGTAAAGATAACACTCCAAGACTTAACTGCAGGGTACATATTGCTGGGTTTCAGTCATCTGAGTTTCAGTCATCTTATAGCAGCCCACCCTTTCTATGTGAGCTCCATGCCACAGTGCACTACAGAAAAATAATAAAAGAAATTAAATGTGGCAGGTTCCCCAAGGGGTGCAAAAATACAAGAAACACAAGCCTTAAACAGTTATGGCAAACACATTTAAGGCAACATTCGTGCCAAGAGTGATTTATATGGGGACAGGTTTGTGCACTTCTGTCATAAAAACGTCCTGGCATCTTTTGTTCCCCTTTTTCACTGTAGGCAAATTTCAGTTCTCCTGTGCTAATACAGGTTAATGTCAACTAAAGACAGTTCATTAAAGTTTTCTCTTTTTTTGGCCAAGGGAGGACTGATACAGTACTGCATTGATACAGTGATTGCAAGTGACTTGACATAAGAAAGCTATTCAAATTGCGTTGTAGACAAACAGTAGTAGACGTGGTGCCCGTTTGTAGTAAAGATTAGATATAAAAGTGCAATGACTGTTACTTCAGTTATTTTGCTAGCAAGGAGGATTCTCTCTTCTGGTCAGACAGACTCTGAAGAGGAATTCAAGCTGAACTTAACAAACATGCTGTGCTCACGTGCACATATGTGATAAGACATGACAGTTTTGACAAACGATTAAAAAAATTAACGAATATTGCATTTGACAGGAATATTGCAAGTTGGTGACAGTACTGTAATTACAAAGAAAAAAGAAAATAGATCATATAACATACATTTCAAAGATGTTTGAGGTGGAAGAATTTAAAACAGAGGAGCCAGATCCGGATCCAGCTTGTTCGTTTACTAATCTTCCAGCAAGGACTAACAGTCAAAGTTAAACTTACAAACTCTGGCCTTTTTATTAATCTACCAAAACCTTCAAATTGCCATTGTTGCTTAAAGGGATAGCCAAAAATGTAAATTCTGTCATTAATTACTCATCTTCATGTCGTTTCAAACTCGTAAGACCTTTGTTCATCTTCGGAACACAAATTAAGATTTTTTTTAAGAAATCCAAGTGCTTTCTGACCCTGCACAGACAGCAACACAATTGACACGTTCCCAGAAAGGTAGTAAGGACATTGTTAAAATAGTCCATGAGACATCAGTGGTTCAACCATAATTTTGCAAAGAAAACAAAAATAACGGCTTCATTTAATGACACGGAAGAGTAGAAATTGTTCAACAAAGTTGTCATTGTGTTTTCTTTGCAGACAAAAAGTATTCTCGTAGCTTCATAACATTAAGGTTGAACAACTGATGTTACATGGACTATTTTAACAATGTTCTTACTACCTTTCTGGGCCTTGAATGTGTCAGTTCAATTCATTTTTGGAAAAGCGATCAAAAGATGATTTACTCAGTCCTTGCTAGTAGATGCTATAACTACACAATCTTGATCCATTAAGGCCCCATTAAAAAGGAGCTGTGTATTTTGTAATAAATAAATTAATAAATAAAAACCCACAAGTAATACTGCAGGGCCGCAGCAATCTGTAAGGAAACCTGCACTCTCAGAATAAAGTTGTCAGTGGGGCGGTACCCTAAAGTACAAAAGCATCTTTGTACCTTAATTATCTCTAAATGCTACTTATTAGTACTTAAAAGGTATATATTAGTAACAAAAGTGTACATTTAGTACTTTTTGAAAGGGTACAACCCCAGTGACAGTTTTGTACATTTCTTCTGAGAGCGCTGGGAAAGAGAACATGGAGAGCGAACATAATATTAGTAGGATACATTTTTTAAATATAAATTAATAATTTTATTCAGCAAGAATGCATAAAATTGATCAAAAGAGACAGTAAAGACATGTTACAAAATATTTCCATTTCACTTTTCTAGTCATCAAAGCAACCGTAAACAAAAAATGCATGATATTCTCCACAAAAACATTACACAGCAGAACTGTTTTCAACACTGAAAATGATAAGAAATTATTCTTGAGCACTACTAAACTAATAAATATTTTGATCAAATAAATACAGCCTTATATGCACACCAAATTACAAAGAAATCGAAACTAATTCTGGAATCAATGATTAAACAAGATTACACAAAAATGAATAAACAAACTGCATATCTGTTCTCTGGAAGATGCAACAGTAAAGGAGTAAATACTGTTAGTCCTGATATGTGTCAGACCTTTAGTCACCTCTCAACAAATACAAACATATACTCTTAACTAATACATGATTCAAATCATAACATGACTAAATGGGACGAGGAAGAATTAATTACTGATAAGTAAAATAAGTCATTAAGAAACAATAATTATTGAAGAATAACATATTAATCATAGTTAGTACATTTATTTTACTCATAAATAAAAGGAGAAATTTACAAATAGACAAAAACCCACAACTTTCCTTGAAGGCTTTTGAAAACTTCATGTTCATTCTGATCAGTGGCTCCTGGAATGCACGACACTCACTTTTATTTGAGTTAGTTAGTGTTGTGTAACATGACCACAAACAAGCCCAAACCAGCAGCTAACTAATGCTGACCTATTGTTGCAGGCTTGAGGCATGAATTTTCAAGAGTATAATTCTGGTAATTCAACAGAGTACCCTTATGCACACTGCCTGCCTGTATTCCTGTAATAAGTAAAAAGGGTGTGGTGTCCTGCAGGTGAAAACAGGTGACTGTCGTTAAAACAGATCTTTAAACAGGACAATTGCACCACAACTGGTTTCCCTTTTAGGGCAGCACAGGGTAAATCTATGACAGCGCTAATGAAAAACAATTGGCTCGTGAGTGACTGTTTGCTTTTGGATAAATGTTTCACAGAATGAGAAAGCCTTCTTTGTAAGTATAAGGTATGAACTGAAGGAGGGAGTTGTTTTACATAAACAGTGCTCAGTTAAGAAGGAATACAAATGGACAAACTTGTGGTGTTATATTTTAATAGGCTTAAGAGAAAAAAACAAATCTTAATTAGGCCTGCCACATGCATGCCACAGTGGCAACGGGTGCAAAATTGTGAAATACAGTAATAAACAGAAATTGAGAAAAATCTGGATGACTGCATTGTGATGCATTTCAACCAACATTAACATAGTGAAATATAGTGTAGAATCAACATACAGCGGGCTCTGAAGAAAAATACAAATGCTGAATACTTTGAGTCATGCCAGTGAATCAAGAGAGAAAAACGTTGGTGAGCTGAAATGGAAAAAGTTGAGTAAAAACATGTGCTAGCGGTAAACTAATTACATTATGGTAAATCTGTTCTGAGTTTCCACAGTTTTAGCGGGTTTTTTGCACTCTCTTGTGGCCGAGTTTGGAATTGCATTATGTCTGCACAACACTGACATTGGATCGATAGTTCTGGTTTAGACCAACAATCATGGTTTGGCTGGTTAGCAAGGTTTAAATAAGCCTTGTAGGTAGATATTACACTATTCTGTAGGTAAAAAAAGCATTCACTGACAGGAATTTCATTTTTCATTAATTTGTTGGTACTGATCGGGACTGTGTCTACTTTTCTGGTGCCTGTGTTGTCACTGCCTGTCGCTTCACCTACTTTTACCTTTTTTTTATCAAATGAATCATGAAAATATTTTCTTAATCTGCTGAGAAAATCTATGTGGCATGTCACAGGGTGTGTCTGTCGCACTAATCCATCGTAACGGCTTACCTCACCCCAGCCAATCATACATCTCATAGCCTTCTATCTTTACTTTAGTCTACAGGCACACAAAACAAGATGAATCATGAGGTAAAAATCTCAGTGACATATAATTACACACAAAAGTCTTTATATCAACCACTATTTATGTTGAAATAAAAGATTCGCTTTTAATTGTTTACATATGTTTTTTTGTACACATTTGTAATTAGTCATACTACAGCACAATTCTTACACAGATTACAACATTATTAAGTAAAAACAGTAACATTGTGGAAGATTATGTGGAAGTATGTCACAGTAGAATGGATTGTGTTATTATTCCATTCTATAGTGTCAGATGATCCTTCAGAAATCACAGTAATATGTTGATTTGGTGCTCAAAAAATATTTCTTCTTATTATATAAATGTTCAAAACAGCTGTGCTGCTGTGCCCAAATAGTTAAAAGGAACAGAATTTATTTTATAAGAAGAATAGCATAACAAGCATAAAAAAAAAAAACCTTTAAACAGAAGTGTACATACAGCTAAAACACATGCTAGCATATAAACAATGCTGGAGTGAGAAAAGAGAAATCCGACTCAAGTTTCCCTTTACTGAAGGATCCAGCTTTTCCTTTCCTTTCCATTATTCGGTTTTATTTTCTTTTTCCTGAGAGTATTTGAGTTGCAGATAATGAGTGGGTACCACAGAGGGCAAATGGGTGGAAACACGAATAAAAAACAGACAAACACAAAAGAGTAATAAAAAGTTGAGCTGAATGTGTTTGCCAAAGGCATTTATTTCGCTCTCTCTACAGCTTGTCGAGCCCATTTCGTCCAGATTCATCTGGAAATGGGTGCAACTCGAATAAAAATCCACCCTTTTTGAGTCCGTTAAAAAAATCTTGTCAGATTTGCATAAACGACAGCAAATCTGAGTTAAATTAAGTAATGTTTATGTTTAAAATCACTGCATTCATGTAACTGAGAAAGAAAGCAATCTGGCATGCATATTTGTGCATGAGAGAGAAAGAAATAAACCGAGTTTAGGAGTGGGGGAGGTCACATGTTGTAAAAGGGGGCAGGGTGGTGCAAATTCCTTCATTCTGGTGTGTGACTCACTGTCGCTTCGTTTTCCTGATTTTTTGACCCTCTTTTCCTCTGACTGTCTGTGCACTGTCTTTCAGCTGCGTCTGCCAACTTTTCATTGGATTCTTTGTTTGTAAACCATTAATGCTCTGCAGACCTTATCAACTACACAGCAGATCTTTATCCAGATGTGTGACATCCACTAAGCTACTGACCGGAAATAATTCAATACAGAAGTGAGAAGAGACTATAAACAGGATTTCTCGTGATGAGCTTTCTATCCTCCTGATTTAAGTGATGTGTCTCAGATGTGACTGTTGCTGATGTGCACAGCAGAGTTTTGACTAACCACACGGAAGGAAATGAAAACGTTGCTAAGAAACACAGTGGTACAACAAAACACACACGTAAGGTTGCCATGTGTATGATTGAAACAAACACTCCTTCATAGTCTTGAATACTAGATGTGCTTCTAGAGCGAAAGCTCTTGCTGAAGAGCATGCAGAAGCTTAAAGCATAAAGGAAAAAAGGCTCTTGATCTAACCATGCACTTTTTTTCCTGCAGGGCAGTTTGTGATTTGTATTCAGAGCTCCCGGAAATCATGAGATGGATGACTCATCTGGTAACCAAAGCTCTCCGGAATCTGTGGACACCCCATCCAAACAAAGACACTGCAGATTGCACTCTTGACACAGAGAAAGTACTATAACCACGGACAAGAGCCAGTTAGCAGACTCCAAGTCAGAGAAACGTTCCTCGAGAAACTAATTCAGTCTCTAAATAGGCAACCAGCTGCCTGTTACATCACAGACAACTGTTTATTTTAAATAAAAGCAAAACATGAATTACTCCTTGATGCACCTTGAAAGAAAGAAAGATAGAAAAATAGATAGATCAGCTTTCAAAAACGCTTTGTGCAAACTACTCAGGTTTCTTTTACCTCCTGGGTGTGTTAGGCCTTTGGGTGTCCTGTTCTTTGGATCAGAGATATTTCAAAGCAACAGCTTTATTACAACAATTAGCTACATGTTATTGTTTTTTGCCATTCTCGGATTTCAAAACCTGTGACATTAAAGCCGGGTTCACACTGTACATTTTTACAGTCCTTTATAGTGTCAGACTATTCAATGTGATTCCAATGAGAGCTTGCACAAAATCAACTACACAACCAAGATTTTTTTAAATGTTTTTTTAAAGAAGTCTCTTCTGGTCATCAAGTCTGCATTTATTTGATCCAAAGTAAATTCTGAAATATTTTTAGTTTTCTATTTAAATATATTTTAAAATGTAATTTATTCCTAATTTCAAAGCTGATTTTTTTAGCATGATTACTCCAGTCACATGATCCTTCAGAAATCATTCTAACATTCTGATTTGCTGCTCAAAAAACATTTATCATTATTTTTATATTGAAAACAGCCGAGTAGAATTTTTTCAGGTTTCTTTGATGAATAGAAAGTTCAGAAGAACAGCATATATCTGAAATAGAAATCTTTTGTAACATTATAAATGTTTTTATCATCACTTTTGATTAATTTAAAGCATCTTTGATAAATAAAAGTATTAATTTCTATCATTTCTATAATTTAAATATGGATAGTAATAGAAATAAAAAATATTCCTTGAACAGCAAATCAGCATATTAGAATGATTTCTGAAGGATCATGTGACACTGAAGACTGGAGTAATGATGCTGAAAATGTGGCTTTGATCACAGAAATAAATTACATTTTAAAATATATTCAAATAAAAACTGTTATAGTAGAAATATTTAAAATTTTTACTGTTTTTCCTGTACTTTGGATCAAATAAATTCAGACTTGAGCAGAAGAGACTTCTTTAAAAAAACATTAAAAACTTTTAACTGGTAGTGTATATTTTATGTTAGACATCGCAGCCAAGACTACAGTCTTGCACAAGTTTTCCAGGTTGTGTGCTACGACAAGAGAAATCATCAAGAGAATTTCATTTTAGCTAAACTGTTGCCAAAAAACATTTTAAACCTGGTGGAGATGAACTCCAGACATTAACACACTATCTTCAGCTTTTGCATTTATCACCTTTTTTATGCAACTCCCAATTTATGTTGGGTCTTTATCAAAGTTTTTTTAATCACATATTTGGACAGTTATATAATTTTGAGCAAGACCTTAAAAGGCCAAAAGCAAGGGAGACTTGTAGCATTGCAGTTTGCAGAAACATCCCAAGTTTAGATGCCTTAAAGGGATACGTCAGCCAAAAATTAAAATTCTCATGTTGTTCCAAAGTTGTATGACTTTCTTTCATTAAAGATATATTTTTTAAATAGTATAAAATGGGGTGAACTGTCACCTTAAGGATCTAAAGTTTAAATGTAGTTCACAAGCGGTCTTGGGAAAATGCACACATAGGTGTAGCCTGTCCCAAAGGTGCTTGATTAAAATCGTAAACCATTGTTTCTTGTTCAGACCCTGTTCTTTTTGGACTTGTTATTTGAAGCACTGTGGGACTGAAATTACAATGAGCCTGAGCTCAGGGCTGTATCCCGTTGCAGTACATATATGTGGCCAGATGAGCTTAGGGATTGGGTTCAGACGGAGGGAGGCAGAGGGGTGAATTTGAGGAAGAAAAGGAGGGAGAAAGGATGTGGGAAGGGCGTTAGAGATCACCAAAAAAAAGTAAGGGAAAAAAAACGGACCATGTGGGCAGGGTCTTAGCTGGTCAGTGTGCGTGTGCCTGTGAGTCAGAGAGAGAAAAGGAGGAACAGAAAGAGGTTAGTGGGGGTATAAAAGCCACACAGTTGTCTTCCTGTAGCACTCGTGCACAACTCATTTTTCGTGCTGCCAGTACTTCCTTCCTCCACCACAACCATCATGAGCTTCTACGCACCTCAGGCCTCTCACATCTCCTTCACCCGCTCTGTGCCGGTACACCGTGCCGCTAGTACGTATGGCGGGGCAGGTGGACGTGACACCAGGATCTCATCCGTCTCTTCCATGTCTCTCCGTTCTGCACCTAGAAGTGGGGGAATTTCTTCTTCCACGGCCTACAAGGTGAGCTCTGCGGGCATGGGTGCCGGTGGAGCGGGGTCCCTCATGGGGAGCGCTGCCTCCACAGGGTCCATCCTGGGCAATGAGAAAGGCCAGATGCAGAACTTGAACGACCGTTTGGCCACTTACCTGGAAACGGTGCGCCGGCTGGAGCAGGAGAACAGCAAACTGGAGATGAAGATCAGAGAGGCCCTGGAGAAAGGAGGACCAGAAACACGCGACTACAGCAAGTACAACGCAATCCTGGATGACCTGAGGAAGAAGGTGAGAGACGTTGTTGGGTTAAATGCTTTGTCTGAGTGTGTGTTGTCCTTTCGGTGGGGGTTAAAGCTGCAAAAGTAAGCTTTTGAAAAGTTCACAAGAGTTAGGAGGAGGAGGAGATACCAGATGTTTTGAATTACAGCAATCTGAAATGAAGAATCAAAACCAAGAATTAAAGTAAACGTTCTGCACAAGCAGAAAAGAGCAAGTTTATGTATTCATTTCAACAGAACACAAAGAATAGTTCATACTTATCATGTAGTGCACTGAGGAGAAGAGTGAATTTATGGTATGCATAATATAATATAATATGAAGAGAAACTTGAGTAAAATAAGTTTACAACACAAAACAGTTTTTAGGTTCATGATTTTTTTTCCTAGTTAGTAGATGTTAAACTCATCCTAAACTGTTAAAAAACTTTTTTGGTTTCTTTGTCGCCAAAACCTGAGCCTTTTGAAGTTTTAACAACATCTTAAGAATATAAAAAATGTTTTTGCAATGTTCACGAGACCTTTAGCGCAATAAAAATGCATGATCAGATTTCCGCACATCTAAATGGAGGGTGTGGCACACACCCTGTTCTCTCTCTCCTCTTTCTTTGTGCTTGTTCTGCTTTTTCTATATGTAATCTGGTTATGACTGAGGGAATTTCTCAAAACCTTCCACATTTGGTTTTAAAATCTGTGCAGCCATGACAACGGTCAACACAAATAAAACAATCACAATCATTTCGAAAAGAATGTTTGACGGACTACAGCCAGCTGAAACTTTCTACAGAGTCTCTGACTGGAGTCATAATGCAAAACAGATGTGGGATAAGCAATCGCACACGCACACATATGCACCCACTCAGCCACAAAGGCCCTCTCTCGCACACAACAAGAATGCGAAAGAAGAACTCCATCATTTATAGCAGATGTGGCTGAGTCATTACATAACATTTATTGTTCCAAAATGCCTAATCTTTGCTTTAATTCCAGTTGTAAAACTCTAAACTAAAACATGCTCTAAACTAAAAAGAATGCTGACTATTTTTTTTTAATTATGCCGTTTCAGACAGCAAGATCTGGTAACCAGAAGCACATGATAATGTGTGCCAGTTTCCGCTTTCACCAGTGCAGGATGTGGCAAATTTAGTATTGTTTGATTATCCCTTCCATTCAAATGTTCTGCACTACGCACATAGATAATACAGTATATTTACAGATATGCACAAATTTGCTCTCATACAGTACATCAAACATAGCAATAAGTCAAAAATACTCTGTCAAAGTCAAGTTTGACTAAAAACATTAATCATTAAGAAATTTCATTAAGTATTAACTAAAGTATATTTTCTGATTCCAAGTAATTATTTGATCAGATAAGAACTCACATGTCTGAACCTCAAGAATGTTGTAATTAAAACCATCTGACAAATCTTATCTTTTGTTGAGTCGCTAGAGGAAAAACAGCAGAATGGATGACAAAAACAGGTTTTGTTTGGTAAAATATGTGCTTTGTTTTGCCTGTAGGTGTTTGATGCCACTTTGGACAATGCTCGTCTTGTTCTGCAGATTGACAACGCTCGTCTGGCTGCAGATGACTTCAGAGTCAAGTCAGTTTTCATTACTGCACCACACCACAAAAATGCATCTTGTAGCTTGGACTCAAAGAACATGCTTCTGAAATTGTAGTCATTTTTAGAATCAGAAGAAAAAAAATGTTCAGCTTGACAGATGCATGATGGAGTACTGTTGATTGCATATAAGTACAAGACTATTTCGTCTGTATTACAGGTTTGAGAATGAGATGGCCATCAGGCAGTCTGTGGAAGGAGATATTGCAGGTCTGAAGAAGGTCATCGATGACACCAACATTGGTCGCCTGAATGTAGAGAGTGAAATTGAGTCCTTGAAAGAAGAGCTTCTTTTCCTCAGGAAAAACCATGAAAATGTAAACAACCATTGCATAAGAGCCACTTAACACTAGTTGCACTAGATTCACACATAGAATTAGATTCTCACATCTCTGAATAAGCTTAAGGACTTCACGGTATCTTTTCATGAGCACAGTTTTCTTGCCTTTGTTGATGTATTATCCTATCGACATAGAAATTTGGGAAAATACAAATAGGCTTTAGCTTTGTTTCAACCATTAACCGCAATTTGAGGGAGAAGCAAATTCTAGAGAGCATTTGATTAGACAAAAATCTGTGACATCATCAAATGCAAGAAAAGCCACCATATTATTGAAAGGTATCCAACTTTTTTAACGTGGAAGTAAGCCTATGGGTGAGACTACCGGTTCATTATCTGCTATAATAACGCAAATAACAAGAATAACAACAACATGGAGTAAACAGTAAAACTGTTTGCACTACAAACCAGTGTGCTCTTAATTACGATAATACATTAAAATAATATGGTAAGACTCACCAATTTGCAAAATCAAGCAGCAAAATGAGCTGTTTTGTACAGCTAAAAATAGCTGGACACGGATGAGACCGGAAATTTACAGTCCCATAAAATGCACAAATGGCCTCGCCCAGTTTTACGGGATAGAAAATGTGGATAATTTCATACTCTAAATGTCTCATTCTTCTTTTTTCTCAACTTTAATAGGAAGTCGGGGAGCTCCGAAGCCAGATCGCCCAGTCAGGTGTTCAAGTGGATGTTGATGCACCGAAGGGGCAAGATATGTCTCAAGTAATGGAAGACATGAGGGCTAACTATGAAAAACTGGCACTTAAAAACGCAGAGGAACTCAAAATGTGGCACGAATCCCAGGTACCGATGACCACCACATGACAATAACTGTTCTCAAAATCCTCCAAGCAAATCTAACAAACTCTTTCTTCTCAGATGTCAGAAGTTCAGGTGCAGGTGGCTCAGAACACAGAGGCGTTACAAGGCGCGCAGATGGAGATGAATGACCTGCGGCGACAGATTCAAACACTAGAAATAGAGCTTGCATCCCAACAAAGCCTGGTAATGTGCACATGCACACAATGTTATGAAAGTTTTAGATTTTAGAAATTGTTGCATTTTTTATAAAATTAGAAGTTGAAAATGTCTGACGGAACTACCAAACTTTCTAGAAAGCATCGCTTGAGGATACACTGCGGAACACAGAGCTACGTTCAAACGCAGATATGGAGAGGTTCAACGGCATCATAATGCAGCTTGAAGCTGAGCTGGCACAGCTGAGGTCAAAGATCACAGAGCAGGGCCAGGAATATGAAGCCCTGCTTAATATGAAGATGAAATTGGAAGCAGAGATCAGCACTTACAAGAAACTTCTAGATGGGGGAGACCTCAAGTAAGAGATAAAGTAAAACTTTTGTTGTTGTACTTTAGAGTGTATCATATATATATTTACTGATTCTACTTTCTCTTTGTTGTTTAGGCTCCTGGATGCACTCGATGACTGAGAGTGACAGCCTATTACAGATGGCAATATTAAAGAGCAGACCACAAAATTTGGGTTAAATAAATCTTCAAATTTCAGATAGCATTCACATTGAAACCCGTGGTGAATTTCTGTCATTTAAAAGTCTTGACTACACTTTGTACACCAAGACTCAGCAAAACAATTTTAAGATGATGTCATTTACAGGGTAATTGCTTTTTGTCAACAAAGCCTGTTCCACCCTACAGTCTGACTGTACACAGACGAGCAAGTTACAGAACAAAGGCAGCTTTTAGAACATCAACTGTGTATTATAAGTGTTTATAATACATAATTCCATGTCATTGTGCAAATTATACAGTAAACTGAATTATCACAATTAAATGTGAAGAGAAATGCAATAATGAAATAAAAACATGCTTTCTAAGTGAAATTTGGAATCAAGCAAACATTCTGCTGCTCATTATTCTGTCTTCAGGCAGGACAAAATCATTGTGCACACACATTTTAAAATACACTATCAAAAGCGGCTCTTTTAAGACACAACTTCCATTACTACCATATTTAGCAGTACAATTACTCCAGTTTGTTTTATAGGAGTATATTATTATTAATATTTGTGGTCTGTGTTTTAATGTTTTAAATATTACATATAAAAATAAGTCATCTGTTGGACTACCCTTACCAAAAAAGAAGTATATTTCAAGTTTATTTTATTAAATATACTTAAAGTTCTGGTATATAGTATACTTTATGTGGTAAGTATACAAATATCAGTGTACTAGTAGCATACTTGTAAATGTACTATTTCAATACTCCTTGAGACTAAATTGGCCCACTTTCTAGTATATAAAAGTATACTTTAAATATACTTAACTATGACAGTAGTAAACTTTGCGTACACAACTAGTTTACATCTATGCTTTTAGTAAACTTATAGGTATATTGATAGTTTATTAATTAAATACTTGTATCATTTTTAGCACACTTCGAAGTATAGTCTCAGTAAACTACTAGATTAGTAGTTTTATACTGCAAGTATACTCGTAAGTTTTCTTTAAAGGAGTCATCGGATGCCTATTTTCCACAAATTGATATGATTCTTTAGGGTCTTAATGAAAAGTCTATAATATACTTTGGTTAAAAATTCTCAGTGGTAGTGTAAAAC
Source organism: Labeo calbasu (assembly GCA_019740295.1). Taxonomy (NCBI): domain Eukaryota; kingdom Metazoa; phylum Chordata; class Actinopteri; order Cypriniformes; family Cyprinidae; genus Labeo; species Labeo calbasu. The sequence continues at coordinate 5,810 of JAHKKF010512250.1, read as the reverse complement.
AACACCCTTTTTACCTTGCCAAAATCAGCTCTGCAAAAATCATGCCAATTGTGGTCGAGGCTGCTTTAAATGTTAATGAGCTCTGCTCGCCCCGCCCCGCCCCTCTCTTCTCTCTGTGGAGTGACGAACCTGTTTACTTTAGCCACATTTAGCCGTGTTTAGCCTCTAAACTTGCTACCTAGTACATTATTAGTAAAGGCGATCTCAAAGATTCTTAAAAAAACCCCTTATACTCACTTCTGCTGTAAGTGAAGCTGGATCACGAATGATTCGCTTGAACATAGACGGATATATGTAGATCGGGAGGCGCATTCCCTTCACAAACAAACGTAATCCACTGCATCTTCAGCGGCTCAGATGTCGGGAATAAATGACGACCACTACGTTCATTATTACATCCAAAAACACAACACCTTAATCGCTCAATTGGAGATATTCTTTTGTAACTTACATCCCTGCTCCAGCATCGAAACAATGGAGGTCAGACTGTTACAACTGATCTGAGGTAAGATGCTCATGTCAATCAACTATCGTGGGAGCGGCCTCTGTCGGTGTGACGGCACACCAACAGGCATTTGACAATGGCTCTATTTGAAAAAGGGAATATTATTTTTACAGATTAATTAAAAACCACTGCATGGATTTTTATCATTATAGGGTAGATGTGTACATACACTGCCAACACACATTAATGTTCAAACAACATGTAAAAGTGAACTTAGCAACCGATGACCCCTTTAAATGAACTTTACATCATACTTTTAGTATCCTACTATGTTCCTATTTAGGTATTCATTTGTATGTGTTTTGTTATATGAATATCTGAATATACAAAACATCAAAAGAAAGAACAGGGTATTATTACCTCTTCATGGGTCGACATTTTATTCCATAACGTTAAACAGTTTTAATGCTGTTTAAATGTCTGATGATCGTGTTAGATTACATGTGGAAGCATCTGTTGTTTCGGTTTCTTCTTCACTTGTGTTTTGGAAATTCTGTGCAAAAGAAGTGTATTAGCGCTCCCTACTCTATAACAATAAAAACATGGATTCTCAAAGCACAAGTACAGCTTAAATATTTTCAGACTTTTTCTAAATACAAGTCAAGTTTGTTATTTTAAGTATATTTTTGATAAATTACATTTCTGAGAAGTACTTAAAAAGTAGACTAAAAGTATACTTTCCTATTTGTAGTTTAAAAGAAGTATACTAATAGCACACTTGAATAAGGGTAAGATCAAGACATTTGATCGATGATGACGGGTACAGATGTTTTAGTTGTGAATGTTTTTAACTTCTATTTACAAGATACACAAGCTTGTTATAACATTTAATGTTAACCATTTGAAAAGCTGTGAATAAAAAAAAACTTCTTACTACAAATCCATATGAATTCTAGTCTATCAAACATTTAATTTTGTCAGTAAGAATAGGCCTATAAACTACATTAGCACATGACATCATGCTATGTGTTAGCCCATTTTCCTACGACAATAGCTGCGTCTCACTTCGGAGGCTGCGTCCTCCGGAGGTCGCATTTGAATGCACACGTCATTAAGGATGTCTTATTTAAGAAAAGTAACTATAATAAAATTGACTGTTATTCCTTGTGAGGTGTAAAATACTATCATTTCTTTTTTACTTTGCAATTTAACAGTTACTTTTCTTAAATGAGACTTTCTCGATGATGTATGCAGCCTTCAAATGCGACCTCTGGAGGACGCAGCCTTCCAAATGAGACAGCTAATGAAGCATAGATAAATCTGGAAAAGTCACTGGGATTTGTTTACTTGTCTTCCGCACAATGAGCTAATGCCATGATAGCTAATTAGCTTGCTGGAGATCCATTGCTTGGACACTGTAAGCCTCCAACTAAACAGATTAGCAGCAAAGCTTAGGTGGATTGATTCTGATTTCTCCAAACCAGATTCAGATAATGCAAATAGCTACAAAAGTTTCATATCTAATTCTAATAAACAAGATTATTAATGCTTTGATAACAGTCCTCAAAGAAAAATTACACTTCGGCTTCACAAAGGAAGGTATTTTGAAATAAACAATAAAACAGTCATTGACATTGGGACTAAGTTTTTAACTAAACCACATATTTTGTAACATTCTCAAACACTTAAAACATTCACAAAGTAAAAGCTATTTTACAGCAGCAGCTAAGCTGTAACTAAGCTAATTACAGCAACAACTAAGTTTAAATGTTTAAACTATGAGATTTTTGGGACAGTTATGCCAAATTAATCTGATATCTGGTGAATCACTTAAATACAGGCTGTTAGCTGACATATTTTAATGGCTAAGATGATGGTAGAAGGAGAAGTCCACTTCCAGAACAATTTACAGATAATGTACTCACCCCCTTGTCATCCAAGATGTTCATGTGTTTCTTTCTTCAGTCGTAAAGAAATTGTGTTTTCTGAGGAAAACATTTCAGGATTTTTCTCCATATAATGGATTGATATGGTGCCCTGGTTTGAACTTCCAAAAGATCAAACACCCTTAACAAAAAAGGTAAAACAGCGATATAGGACGATTTTGAAGTTGAGGGAGAAAATACGGTCTGAGTTTTCCGACATACCCTAACTGTCTTGAGCTAGAATACACAGAGTTCAGGGAGAGTAAGACAAGATGAGCGTTTGACATTAAAAAGTATATAAATTGTATTATTTTTAT
>JAHKKF010512249.1:0-22427 GCA_019740295.1 Labeo calbasu | reverse complement strand
ACAAGTTTAAAGGCGATTTTCTCAATATTTTAATTTTTTTGCACCCTCAGATTCAGATTTTCAAATAGTTGTATCTCGGCCAAATATTGTCCTTTCCTAACAAATTATTTTTATTCAGCTTTCAGATGATGTATAAACCTCAATTTCGAAAATGTACACTTATGACTGGTTTTGTGGTCCAGGGTCACATATAATCTGAAAATGTTTTAGTGTTTTGGAATTAATGGATTTTAATTACATTTTTCTGAATTCATAATTGCTTAAAACTAGGGCTGTCAAACAATGAATCGAGATTAATTGCATCCAAAATAAAGGTTTGTGTTTACATAATATATATATGTGTGTACTGTGTAAATGTATATATAATATACATCCATGTATATATTTAAGAAAAATGTTATATTTATGTATAAAATATTTATATTTACATATAATATAAATTATATATATATATATATATATATATAAATACATACGCAGATACATTTTGGATGTGATTAATCGCAATTAATTATTTGACAACTCTAGAAATTTATGAAACCTACTAGGGCTGCACGATAAATCGCATGCGATTGTTAGTCGCGTTTAATCAGTAAAGCCGGTACTTTGAGTAGTAGTAAATCTCTATCACGTGTGCTCATAATCGCAGATGAATCGCATTCGATTACGAGCGTGATTTTGCGTAGCTTGTCAGTGATTTACGGCTCTGTGTATTAATTGCCGCTCCAGCTAAACGCACGTGATAGAGATTTACTACTAATCAAAGTACCGGCTTTACTGACTAAAAGTGCCTGACAATTGCATGCGATTGATCATGTAGCCCTAAAACCTACATACTTATTTTTTACAAAACAACATCAAAACAACATAAATATTACTCTGTAAAGTTTTCAAGTTTTTTTTTAAATCACATAAATTCCTAAAATTTTTTTTGATACTTCATAGATAATTTTACAAAGTATTTTGACACCTGATGATTCTCCACAGATAAAAAAAAGGTTATATCTCTTTTTTAAAAATCTGAAAATGGTATGTATTTTGAAGGTCTTATTTTGCAAACTTTCATTTCTTTACTAACAACCTATTTTTTATGTACCTCTTGATCAAAATGAACCCAAATGCTTTGTAAGGGTTAAACATAATTAAAATTGGTATAAGCCATAAACAAGCAATATCAGGATTCCTGTAGTCTTTTCTCTAATCCAAATTCTGAATTCAACAGAGCTAAAAAAAAAAAAATAACTACAGTTCTTAATTAATAATTACACATGCTTGCTGTAAATGTTACACAAGTTAGTACAGCATCACCTGGAGATCATTTTTTAACTTAGATTTCCTCTTTTTTGTGAAATTCAGTGAACTTCCAGATTTTGATCATTACATTGTCAGTGGTTGGAGCGGCCCTCATCATTGGTGTTTTGCTATGTATATTCTGCTGCTGCAAGTGTGAGAACATTGGGTAAGTCTGAGCATACGAGAAGCGTTTGACCTATTGTATGTCACATGCTTGTTTGACGAATGAGTCGCACCCTCCATTTAGCTTTCTTAAATACTACAGGGAGTTGGTGTCACCTGCCTCAGGCCATAATTACTTTTACTTAAATAAATGTAGATAAAGTCAAAATAATCAGACTTAGACTGTTTTGTACTTAAAAAACGGTCAGCCTAGTCAACATCTCTGCATCACTGCAAAATGGTAGAGCCAAGAGACCTCTAAATCATTAAAGAAAGGCCTCGACATCACAACTTTCTTAATCTAAGCAACATTATCTTTCGCAGATCTGCTCGATTTGACAACAGGATGAACCGGCAATCAGACAAGAGAAAAACAAAACAAGAACAGAGGTAAGACTGATTGACATTTGAATATTCAGAATGGAAATGACAGACAGTAGGATATACATGATAATATGTAAAAACCTTTTCATTAAGTACTTTGTCTTGAACGATGCAGATGCATCATGGGTAGTATATCAGTATTTCAATTTTTGAAGCAGACAAAAGATATTATGTTATGAGGAACTAAGATATTCTGTGAGTAACCTGTTCTACAGCTGTAATGTGTACTGATTGTCAACATACCTTTAGGGTGTGAGTGTGATTTCACAAGGAATTTATGTTCCTGTGTTTTTGTTTCACAGAAAAGCTGATTTGAAGGTTAGACATGATGAGATCCGACAAAAATATGGTGAGTCAATGATTTCCTTATCTCAGAAACTGCATAAATAGGTGAGTTTGAGCTGGTTATTATGCTGGCTGTGCAAGAAAAAAAAATCAGACTGTCAATCAATATAAAGTAAGAAGCATATGACAACATTTAAAAAAAAATAGCGGCAGCCTTGTGTTATGTTTTCATTAAAAAAAAAGGCTGAATGTCCTTTTTTGCTAGTCAAATTCTTTATGAAATTACTACCACTCCCTCTAGTGGTAAAAATTCAATTCGTCCTACTGCAGTAAACACTCCCGGACATGAATTGTGATAAATGTATATGTGTACATTCGTTACATTGCATTATTTTTGTGTTATTTAATAATAAGCAAGGTCTTTTTTTCAAAAGATTTTGTCCAATGACCTTTTTGTTTAGAAAAGCAACAAAAAGTTACTTTACGTTGATTAGAAGGTATATTTGATTAATTTATATAATTTATTTTGTTTCTGTCTCTCCCTATCAGGTCTCAGCAGGGCAAGTCCTTATGCCAGATTTGACAATCCCAGCTAAAATGATCGGTACACTATTTTAAAGATGAATACATTTTTAAAGATGCTGCCTATGATGCTTATATCAATAAAATAGATACATGAAATAATGAGATTACACTCTGCTCAAAATTCTGATTTTACAGTAAGATTCAACTTTATTTCAAAAATGTATTTCTGTTCCTTAATTTTATATTCTACAAGTTTCCACAAAGACTGCAACTATGCAATAGCCTGTAGTATCTACTGACTAAAATCACAGTTTCTTTTAAAACTCAATGATGTAATCACAGAACAAAACTCTATGTTGGAAACAGAGTGAAGAATTTCTCAATTGTCCATGACTGTTTTTCATAGAAAAATATACTTTTTCAAAATTATTTGCTAAATACCTGCTCATGTAATGTATTGATACATCAAATAAAATAATTCATAATAAAAATTGGTTGCCTGTTTTGACTTGAATCAAATGTTTTTTTTGTTGTTGTTTTGTTGTTGTTGTTGTTTTTTTTCAATTATTTGATTTTGTTATCTTCATCAACATTATTATTATTATTTCATTTTCTATAACTTTTTCTGTTTACAAAATTTGGGGCATGTCTAAATATGGTTGTATTATAATTTAATATAGTACAGTTTTTAATCAATAAACATTTAAAAACACACTGAAATCAATACAATTTCACAACAGTTTTAAAATAAATAAATAAATAAGTAAATAAATAAATAATGGGAAGTAACCGGGCTGCAAATGTGTCTATGTGAAAGGGCAATTTTGTAGTCTTTATTAAACTTTAATATAAAACCATTGTTTCTTTTTCACTCATTAATTATAAGTGCCTTTTATCTATTTATTATATATATACATATATAATATAATTGAATATAAAAAATAGAATGGCTTACGGGGCTCTAAATGTGTCTCCAATATAGGTTTGTAGCCATTAATAAACTTATATTTGACCCTGGATCACAAAATCAGTCTTAAGTAGCACGGGAATATTTGTAGCAATAGGCAAAAATACATTGTATGGGTCAAAATTATCCATTTTTCTTTAGGAATTATCGATTTTTCTTTTTTTATTTAGGAAATCATTAGGATATTAAGTAAAGATCATGTTCCATGAAGACATTTAGTAAATTTCCTACTGTAAATATATCGAACTTAAATGTCTGATTAGTAATATGCATTGCCAAGAACGACACTTAGACGAATTTTCTCAATATTTTTATTTTTTTGCACCCTTAGATTCCAGATTTTTATGATGTTTAAATTTCAGTTTCAAAACATTGACCCTTATGACTGGTTTTGTGGTCCAGGATCACATATGTGGGTTACCGAGTTGAAGGTTGATGTTGATGAATGCATTCACTACTACAATTTGTGTACAAATTGTGAAAATCAAACAATATTATTGGGTTGGATGAGGGCTAGATACAACTAAATATTATATTTTTGACTTTTCTCTCAGTGCATGCTAATAAAACATACATTGGACACTGATGCCAAAGGCAACTAGGTCATTTTGACAGGTCACCTGAGCATTCCTGTAAAATATAAAAACACACTTGCTTTCAGTTTCTCTTTAAAAGTTGCAGAGTTAACCGCTCTGAGAAACCTGGTAACTTCCTATTCACCACATAACAGAACTGCTCCAGAAAACAATGAGCATTGTTATGTACAAATGAGGAATTATGGCTATCACCTATAGTTGTTCAATTATGTATATTTTAATTAAAAATAATAATAATAATAAAATAACTCATTCATTGGCCCTGGTGTTACGACCTACACAGCACACGAGGCGCATGGGCCTGATTATCTACAGAAATTCGCGGGGAGCTTTGCTCGCTCCCGCGAACGGCAGGAGCATCACGTGACCAGAAACCAACCAATCGTTGATAAAGTAGGTAAAGGAAGGCGCGTCCCCGTCGGCAGCTGTGTTGCTCTACAGTGTGGAGAGCGCATCTTGTGTTCAGTATATTTCCATAATACAGACCAACAGACACCTGCAAAAATGTCCGAAGACAAGCCTAAGGTAAGCATTGGATTTGTAAATTCACCGTATTTTGAAGCTTTGCTCAAAACAAGCCGCGTAAGGCCGAGTTCTAGTTTCATTTTGTGCAACCTTGCTGATAGTCAGCTTGCGCATTTATGCGGGAGAAAGGCGGTCGGCACGCAATCATTGTCTTGTTTTCATGCAAACGCCATCCGTTTTTAACTTATAAGCTGATGTTTTTATTAATACATATTTTAAATTGAGTGTTAAGCAGGTGCTCATTCAAAGAACGTAATTATTTTATACGTACCGCGCGTTTGACCCGGTGTAATTCAGCGTTTGCGGGTTTTTCCTTTGTGAGAGCGGAGTGGCGCTGACCGGCCACGTTACGCCACTAGCGTAAGAAAATGCCGCAAGAACAGCGGACCGGAATATAAAAGAGCGTCGAAGTACACAATTGTCGTCCGTCATTTAGATGGTAAATAAACGGATACCGTGTATTTTCCACGCTAGTCAAAAGTATTTACCCAAAAAAAATGATTTGGATAATCTGCCGGTTACGGATATTGAGCTCAGAGTTGCACCTCGCTGCGCCAGATGCTTAAAAATGGCGCACAGAGCCGCAACAGTGTTTGACTAGACGGCTAATATTTGCTGCTGCATTTGTATGTCTGTTTTGTACGTCTTTTTCGGTTTGCTGCTGTTATTGTTGAATAGTTGTACGTTATAAATATTATTAAAAAATGTTTTTTCCCCCTCAATTCACTTAGTTCTTAAAAACTTAGCATCCACTAGGCCTTGTTCACTACTGAAGTTGTACCTCCTAAAAAAGAGCCCTCAAAGGGCTCTAGAGCAGGATAGGCAGATTGTGATTCATACATCTCAAATGTGTACATTTTGCACTATTTGTTCTTTCCTGCCTTCTCATACATGCACTTTATTGTTATTTTTTTCAGGAGGGAGTGAAAACAGAGAACGACCACATCAATCTGAAGGTGGCGGGACAGGATGGCTCGGTGGTCCAGTTCAAAATTAAAAGGCACACGCCACTCAGCAAATTAATGAAAGCGTACTGTGAGAGACAGGTAAGCCATTTCTACTAGATAAATAATCATGCACATGGTAAGAACCCTGGCTGTAATGCTTTGTGAGATCACAATACAAAACTTTTGTAGAACTTTGTATTAAGTATTATTAACATCATATAATATATCCAAGACTTATGCAAGTATTTCTTTTCTTTCAGGGTTTGTCGATAAGACAGATTAGATTTAGATTTGACGGGCAACCAATTAATGAGACAGACACACCAGCGCAGGTGAGTAAAAGTGCCCGTTTTTTGTGATGAAATCACCAGTGTTATTGTAGTGCTATTTATATGCTAATATAGTATTAATATTTTGTATGGGCTTTTGTGTTTGTCTTCAGTTTTCATTTTAGTTTTAGTAATTGTGTTTGTCTTTTTTTTAGTTCTTTAAACAATTTATAATGCATTTGCAACTAACGTTTAGGTTGAAAATTTGTATCTGATTTTTATTCAATTTCATGTTTGTTTCAATTACCAAAAACAATTAATAGTTATTTTAGTTAACAGCACTAACATTAAATATAAAGGTAATATTGATAGCCTAACATTTTAAAATAAGGTTCTATTTGTAACATTTAGTTATTACCTATATTTTATTATAACCTTACGTCGTTTCAAACCTGTAAGACCTTCACTCATCTTAGGAACACAAATTAAGATTTTTTTTTTTTGAATATGAAATCCAAGAGCTTTCTGAACCTGGATAGACAGCAAGGATCCTACCACGTTCAAGGCCCAGAAAGGTACCAAGAACATCGACAAAGTAGTCCATGTGACATCAGTGCTTCAACCATAATTTCATGAAGCTACAAGAAATGTTATGGGCGCAAAAATAACAACTTTACGCAACAATTCTTCTCCCCCGAGTTACCGTCAACTACCATTTTCGAAAGTAGAGCAGGAGACGGTAACTCTGGGGAGAAGAATTGTTAGAAAAAAGACATTATTTTTGCGCACAAAACGTCTTGTCACAGCTTCATAAAAAGCTGTGTATGGAGGGTCAGAAAGCTCTCGGATTTCATCAAAAATATCTTAATTTGTGTGCCGAAGATGAACGAAGGTCTTACAGGTTTGGAACAACATGAGGGTGAGTAATTAATGACAAAAATTAAAATTTTTGGGTGAACTCTCCCTTCAACTAGCAGTAAACTGTAATGTTTTTATTAACTAATGTAAAAAATATGAACATACTGTAACGTATGTATTGCTTGTTGTGAGTTAATGCGTTAACTGTTAACTTTGCCTTTGTTAGTTGGAGATGGAGGATGAGGACACGATTGACGTATTTCAGCAACAAACTGGCGGCTCCTGCTAAAACTCCACACCACCTGGACCCCACACTTATCTATTTTATTCCTCATGATGTTTCATTCAGATGCTTTCACATTGTTTCCCCTTCTCTTTCTCTCTTTGTCTCTCTTCTGTCATCTCTAGCTTTCCAAGAGTGGGCATCACAAATGTGTTTCCAGTAATATTTATATACGCAATGGTTAGACCGCTACTGTGGTAGGGGAACAAACTCCAGAAGGCTGCCAGAGGGCGTAGTTGTTCAGATTATCCACACCAGTCACCATGCAGGCTTTTATGTTGCTCAGAACACTGATTCACTCGACAAGAACCGTTGATCCCCCCTCCATAGTTTTTTTTTTTTTTTTTTTTTTTCTTCATGTTTTGATTCTTAAGAGCTTTAAGTAGGCCTGTTTCAACTCAGATTCTATTTGCCTGTATGTGTTGTAGAAATATGTTCAACCAGTGTTGTATTCATCTGCCTTTTAATGGGGCCGCTTCTCGTGTGAGCTCACTGTAGGGACGGGATCTGTCAACCATCTCGTTGGTCGATTAAAAATGAAGAGACTGAATGCATGGCGCATACATTTACAGTGACCCCTACTAGACCAAACCCCAAAGATGGTACTCGGTTAGCTGATAAGAGCAGGATTACACCAACTAGTTCTAAGTTTATACTTTTAAATGTCTGTTGAAATATATCCACTTACCATTCCCATTTCTTCTTTAGTGTTGGTTGAGGAGACAGGAATGACCTAAAAGACCAATATTTCTCTTTTTTTTCCTGTTCATTACTTTCTTTTTTTCCCCTTTTTTTAAATCCCAAAACTATGATCAGGTCTTGAAGAAAAACAAAAGGGAATCCTTTCAGGCTTTGTCGCGACAATTTATTTGTCGTCGCTCACAAGGACTGGTCTGATCTCTTTTAACATCTCTTGCCCTCCCACTGTAATTCGTATGGCTGAAAGGGAGAGAGGGTTTTAAGAGTTGACTCAAAGATTTCCAGATGTTGGCATCCTTCTGTACTGATATGTACTTTTTTTTTTGTTTTGTTTTGTTTTTTGTTTTGTTTTGTCCTTTACTACTGTAAACAATAAATATAGTTTGGTACTCATTTTTCTTTTGCAGAGGCTTCTTCGTCATGTCCAAAGAGTGTTTTTGTAGTTGTTTAACATGTTTTTTGTTTGTTTGTCATCAAATACAAAGCCTGTAGGAAATCTTATAGAAGCACAATGACGCATCCTTTAACAAGATGTTTCTTTATACACAGTTATTACATGTATAAACATACAACACATGAGATGAAGTGTCAATAAAGATTAAATATAAAATATAAATAAAAATCTGGAGTGTCACAAAGGCACTTGAATGTACATGTCACACATGTAGCTTTTTGCATTGTCTTACAAGACGAGATGCGGTGTCTTTTCATGTCCACTTTTACGATTAAAATATATTTCTAAAAATCTACAGTAACAGTAATGCTTGTAAAACACTTTTCTTAAACTGAAGTGCAAAATTGCTAAATAAAAAGATCTTGCCTTCAGAATGGTGGTGAACAATATTTTCTTGAGACATTAGAAATGCTCCTAATGCGTACAGATTGCATGTTCTTTCATCCAGCCATTATTGTCCATTTTATTTGTTTACTTTGGCTGAAATGAACAAACACCACAACCTACTTGGGCGACTGTACTGTTTTTTTCCCCTAAACCCTCTCGTAAAGCTTTAATTAGTGTCTGAAAGGGAGTCTGGAATTTTTCTGGGAATTTTAGGTCAAGTATATGTGGCAATACGTTTGTAAACATATTTGTCTTCTTTCTTTTACGTGATTATTCACGACTGAGTGTCTATGAAAAGAACTAAGACTCCACTAAAGCTTATAGAATTGTCTTCATTGATTTGTTAGTTACCTGTGCAACAATTTTATCATGTTATTCACATTCATGGTCACCATGGATGCTATGGCACAGGCAGAACAGACACTTTCTTCGCTAACTGTTTTGTGTATTTAATTAGGTGCCATATTTACAGGTTTCCATCAGCTACACCTTTCCAAATAGCTTTGAAGGCACTTTTGTCTGCATGAAGTTATGCCCGTGGAGATGGTAGTAAACCTGAGTAAACACATCTTCAAATGTATCAGGCAAACCATTTGCATTTATGGGGAAAAGCGTAATTCAAGTGTCTGGCCGCTTTCCCTTGTGAAGCACCAGCTGTGTAATTGGGATGTCTCTCTGTGTTCTGCACTGAGAACTGAAAAAGGAGAGTCTGCAGATTGTTTGCTTTTGCCACAAGGAGGCGCAAGAAGACAGTCGATGTATAATGTCTTACAAGATCCCAGCTTCCCGGCACATGTAGTAAAACTGGCCTCTTTTTGCAATAAGGTTACTGGGAGAATCCATCTCGACGATATGTCCTTTATCCATAACAATTACCCTGAGGGAAAAAAAGAATAAGGTAACGTTTAAAACATCAAGAAATTAATGCGTAACAGGCAAGTAAATAAATCTAACGAGGTTCCCAAACGGTACAGACGGCTACAAAATATGTATAACAGCGCTAATTTACCTGTTTAGTCAATTGGTATTAATAAAATATCACATTACAGATAATACTATCATAGTCTTTGCTATCATTTAGGGATATATAATAAACATTTGGGCTGTCAGATAACCGCGTTTACTTTCATAAGTTACGCAAGCCGTTACGTAAGCCTACATTCGAATAGTTACTGGAACACGTGGTATTTTTGACGTATCCAAATTAGGATAAGGTAAGCCGTTAAATCACTTTTTAATTGTTATTTGTATATATAAATCTATATATTTTTCATAGCGGAAGCAAACGGAAATAAAAAATACTGTTTCTAAAACATTTCTCCTAATAATGTAGTCACTGAAGGGCGGCTACTACGTCAGCAGCACGCATGCTTCTTGATACTCTTTTTGCGAACGTGCGTCAAAAACTTGACGCTGAAGAGAAGAAATTGTTGAGTAAAGTCGTTATTTTTCTTTTCTTTGCGCACATAACGTGTTCTCGTAGCTTCATAAGATTATTGTTGAACCACTGTTGTCACATGGACTATTTTAACGTTGTCCGTAGTACCTTTCTGGGCCTTAAACGTGTCATCTGTCTATGCAGGGTCAGAAAGCTCTCGAATTTCATCAAAAATATCTTAATTTGTGTTCCGAAGATTAACGAAGGTCTTATGGGTTTGGAACGACATGAGGGTGAGTAAATAATAACAGAATTTTAATTTATGTGTGAAAAAGCAAAATTTGTCAATAGTCTAGCGATGTATGAAGCGCAAGTCAGCCATGAGCAACTTTAAAATCTTATTTCTTTTGGTCAACATGGTGACCAATCAGCTTAACCCGATGCAAAATCTGAGGAAATATTTCATCGACATGCGAAATTCCCAATCGAATAGAAATTAAAGTGACTGGATTTCACATAATGGTACAACAGTAAATGTGACCATATTGTTCTGTACCACCTAAACAAACAGAACAAAGTTTGAGAATGCCACAGAATAATGTTTGGGAACCTCTGTTCAGTGGCTTTGTATCATGACATACTTTGTGTAATCCATAATGGTATTGAGGCGGTGCGCGATGGTAAGTACAGCACAATCCTCAAACTGGCTGCGGATGGTAGACTGGATCAGGGTGTCTGTCTCCAGGTCCAATGCAGCTGTTGCCTCATCCAGCACCAAAATTTTTGTCTTTCGGAGAAGAGCTCTTGCTAGACATACCAGCTGCCTCTGACCAAGACTGCAGGAGGAAAACCATTTACACCATTGTTAATCCAAAGTCTCCACTGTTCATTTATTTAAAATTGTGAAGTAATAGCACTCTTGGATGCACTTACCTGAGATTTTCTCCTCCTTCTGAGCACTCATGATTGAGTTTATCTGGAAGTTCAGACACAAAGTTTTTAAGGTGAGCCAGTTCCAAGGCATTCCACACCTCCTCATCAGTATAGGCATCAAAGGGGTCGAGGTTCATACGGAGAGATCCAGAAAACAGCACTGGGTCCTGGAAAGATATTAAAATCACAAAACACTGGTAAGGAGTTCATAATTTGAAGAAACCAAGATGTTAAAAAAAATTATAGAATAATTTTGATTCCAGGTGCAGTATCTGAGTTGTACACACTTGTGGAATGATGGTGATGCGAGATCTTAGATCGTGAAGTCCGATCTCTGCGATGTTGATTCCATCAATGTAGATCTGTCCTTTTGCTGCTTCCAAGATCCGGAAAATTCCAAGAGCCAAAGATGATTTTCCTGCGCCTGTTCTTCCCACAATACCAATCTGAAAGGATAATGAACCCAAGAGTAAGCCTGGGGGAATTTTTTCAACATCGTTTGACTTCCAGACAAAGGACTTATGGAACAAATATCAGGAACACTTTGCGTTACCACAATCCCACCAAATATTTGTCATGTATAATTAAAGTAATGTGTTTTAAACTTTCACTATATATCCTAATTAGAACCATGGTCTATCTTTGTAAGTAAATGAGGATGTTTTTGCGTCTACAAGAATCTAACCTTGCTCAAAAGAAATGAGGCGAGGCATATATCATCCATAAAAGCAAACAGCAGTAATATATTAGAGTAGTAAATGCTGATGTAGAATATTTCAAAGTCTTAACATGTACCTTCTCCCGCTCTTTGATGTGAACAGAAATTCCCTTTAGGGCCAACTCCAAGCCTTTACGATACTGAAGGCCGTAATCCTGAAACTCTATGGTCCCTTTTTGAGGCCAAGATGGCGGTAAAGAACTTCCCTCTATGCTCCAAGCTGCCTGTAAATGATGATATACACAGTAAAAATGCTTGCTATTACTGACCAACAAAAATAATAACTGATAAAGACTGAATCTTTAATTATGCTGTACAGCCACACTCACCTCTTTTGGTGTGTCTGCATACTCTTTCACTCTCTCAACTGACACAATGTTGTTCTCTACATCTGTCCATGACCTTACAATCCAGCTCAAAAAACCTGTCACCTGGGAGAAAGCAAAAACATTTATGGTTAAAATTATGATTGCATTATCCTCTCTGAATTTTAATTTGAAATTGGCTGACCACAAATGAAAGATACACCACAGCAGATCTTGAGCAAGAGTTAAAAGCTTTTTTGGTTTGAGGGTGAAGATTGCAAGAGCGAGACTGCCACATGAAATATTTCTGGCAGCTCTCGTAATATTTTGGTTAGTAATGATGGATTCTACAGACATATGAAATGATTCACACCTGAAGTGAATGAGACACAGCCAGACCGACCATCCCAGGGCTCAGGGTTCCTTTTGCCATCACGGAGAGAATAGAAGCAGCAAGGACAATTCCATTACCCAGAAACTCCAAATTCACACCTAGCCACCTGCACAATAAGACATTTCAGAATCAACTCAAGCAATCAGTATCTACAGTTGAGGTCAAAAGTTTACATACACCTTGCAAAATTTGCAAAATGCTAATTATTTTACCAAAAAAAGAGGGATCATATAAAATGCATGTTATTTTGAATATAATATTTTACATAAAAGGCGTTTACATATAGTTCACGTGTTGTTACGCGAATGATCCACAGCTGTTTTTTTGTGTTGTTTGTTTTGTTTTGTTTAGTGATAGTTGTTCATGAGTCTGTTGTTTGTCCTAAACAGTTAAACTGCATACTGTTCTTCAGAAAAATGCTTCAGGTCCCACAAATTATTTGGTTTTCCAGCATTTGTGTGTATTTGAAACCTTTACAACAATGACTGTGTGACTTTGAGATCCATTTTTCCACACTGAGGACAACTGAGGGACTCATATGCAACTATTACAGAAGGTTCGAAAACTTTTGAACAGAATGAAAGTGTGTACATTTTTCTTATTTTGCCTAAATATCACATTTTTTCAATTAGTACTGCCCTTCAAATGCTAAAAAAGATACTTACATATTTCCCAGAAGACAAAATAAGGTACATTTACTCTGATCTTCAAATTCAAGAAGTTTTTTTTTATCCCCCTGGGTGAAATGCATCATGTTTCCCTCTGAACCTCCTCTAGTATTTGCATATGAGTCCCTCAGTTTTCCTCAGTGTGAAAAGATGGATCTCAAAATCATACAGTCATTGTTGGAAAGGGTTCAAAAATACACAAAAATACTTAAAAATCACAGAATTTGTGGGACATGAAGGATTTTCTTTTGAAGAACAGCAGGCAGTTTAAATGCTTAGGATAAGCAAAGGACAATTTTCTGAATGTAGATGTTATTATGATTGTAAAACTAAAGTTTGAGCAGTGCCTCACCTTGTGGCTATAAAACGGGGAAAGTATGCTGTTTGGTTATGATCCACCTTGTGATTGGCACCCATGATGAAGCGTGACTGCTCATTGAATGCCCGGATGACACTGGCACCCTGCACTGTCTCGTTTAGGTGTGTGTAGATGGGAGAGCGACTCACTGACTCCAACCGCCGCAGCTGGCAGGATGTGGCCACATAGAAACTCTTCAAGGTTAAGAAGAATGAGAGAGAGATTATAGTCAAAACCCAAGCAAGTAAATGATTTCAATCATTGCTTCTGGATTCAGGTATCTTTGGCTCATCAGATGGGTTCTAGAAAGTTCTAGCAAATTACCATCTTTCCTTAACCGTATAAATGCAGATTTAGACACACCTGTATGAAACCATAGAGGAATGCCATAGGGAGGATGATAATGGCAGCGAAAGGAGTGGCCATTAACACGATGATGCAAACTTCCATGAGTTTGAAGAAGTAACTTAACATCATTTTCAGCCCATCGGGGATCATATTGTCTATGGCGTCTATCTCTTTAGCAAAACGATTGAGGAGGTTGCCACTTGGAGTGGACTCGAAGAACGACATCGGGGAGTGAAGCACGTTGTTCAGAAGGTCCAAGTGAAGATGGCGGGAGGCGATGATGCACCCTAATGAGATGGCCACTGTGGTACCAAATATGGCAATTCCTAAAACACAAGACATACAAATTAGTTAAATGAGTCATAACTTGAGCTGTTGGCGTAAAACACTTCGACTCCGCTGACCTTGTGCGAAGCCGAGAGCTCCGTAGACTCCCAGTTTTAGATCCGTGTTTAATTGCGTGCCGTTGATGATAGGCTGATCAGCCCACAAGCTTAACCAGTAATTATAAGACAGAGATGCTGCTTGTTGGAAGGCGTACAGGAATACAATGGAAACTATTAAAGGCAAGCCAATGGTGCGGAAGTATTCAATGTACATCTCAAGTTTAACCTATTGGGACAGAGGGAAAGTTGAGATTGTGAGCCAAACGTATGTGGTAAATAGAAAGAGAATGCTTTCAAGTTTTAAGATAAATGATCTTACTCTGCCTATCCGTGCTTTGTCAACCTTAGTCAGCTTGCCCAGGTCTTCTGGGATGTGGTCCTCATCAGAATCAGGCAGTGTCTCAATTGTAATGCTGTTTGTGTCACCACTATAAGAGATTTAAGTGTAAATCAACAAATAATCTTTATGCTTCTCATAATTAGTGAATAACCTATGCATAAAAACAAGTGCTATAAAGTGCTGCAGATATGAGTCAAAAAATCTGGAAATGAGTAGCATTTTTGCACTTCTTGTTTAATTATCTGTAAGTCAGCTGGTTTTTTGTTTTTTTCATAAATGCCTGAAATAAGGTCTGTGGTTAAAACGGCTCCGGATATTTTCAGGTTTTATATTATCAGATACACGTTTTCTTTCTTTTTATCGTTTTGACCTTTTATTTCCTGAAAAGTGGTGATATATGACTACTGAGGTTGTCACAGACCGTAAACAACATCAACATCATCAGCCAAACAGGAAGGCTCATCTACTCACTAGTCTGCTTTTATAGCCTTTTTATGTTTATATTCGTGCTCTTGCAAAATTCTAAAGCTTTCCAACTTGTCATTTTTAATAAACCATTTTTAAATAAAACTTGAGTTGTTGGAAGCTTAGCCATAGTTATGTTACAGTCCTGCGAGCATTACTTCTGCTGATTGTTTTCAGGTTTTAGTTTCATAAAAGATTATTTTGATTACCAAAATGTGTATCAATTCAGGTTGGCCTATATCGCTGCAACACTCTTTTAGTCACCCAGCTTTATCTGCAGTCATTCTGTACCACAACATCAGTGTTAGTTTCTGTTTTCAGTGTGTCATATAAACTCATATTCAGTAGCATTGAATAAGCAAATTTAAAATCCCATACCCGATAAGCTGTTCTTGGGACAGATCCCTGGAAAATGGCATGTATTCAGTAACACTCAATCTTACGGACAATCTTTTGGAGCCTGTAAGTGTATGAATTCAACATAAAATTATTAATAATAATCAATCCATACTAAGTTTTATGTAAGTTTAAACTATGAATTGTCGCTATAGTTCTGGTTGGTTTACACTGAATGGATACTGGTCTAGCTTATAGTGTAACACTAGTTTAAGCAGGGCAACATCAGAAAAAACATGCTGTTCATCAGACAACATAGCTAGTGATCCTTGATTTCCTAGTAAAACTAGTTAAAAGGCCTGGTGGGCCTTTTCAGCAAGGATGAATCCCTGAATGCACGCCACAGTAAAATTACCTCTCTTGGAAGCTTCCGAAAAGCACTCTTTCCTTTCAGAGCTTGCAAAGGTGTGGATGAAATCAGCAAAATCGCCATTCCGGTTCAGAAGTTCTTGATAGGAGCCTCGCTCACTGATTTCCCCATCTACCAGAACCAGAATCAAATCTGCCTGAGGCAGGAAGCTCATTCCATGGGTCACCAAAACCCGTGTCTTTAAAAAAAGAATAGTTGAATGTTAGATGTTGGAAATGCTGAGGAGCAAAAATAATGACCCCCCCATTCCATCTGTAAGGTAGATAGTCACCTTGTCTCTCAGTATGCCTTTGGGTCCAATGACTTTGTTGAAGATGTGCTGACCAACATGTGCATCCACTGCAGACAAGGGATCATCAAGCAGGTACACGTCGGCTTTCCTGTAAACAGCACGTGCCAGACTCACCCTCTGTTTCTGTCCTCCTGACAAATTTAAACCCTGGCAAATGACAAAGCAGAAACCATTTTAATTTAGATTTATACAGATTTTAATTAAGATTTATACAGGTCTATGCTCATTCGTGATTGGATTCATGGATGCTTAATCAATCTGAATCTGCTCATACAGGCTCAGTCCTACACTGTTAAAAGTTTTTACAAGTTTCAACTTAAAAACTTTTCAGCAGCTGCCTTAAAATTTTAAGTTAAATCAACTTAGTACTACAAGTCATTTCAACGCAATACAATACAGTGAGTTAAAATGACTTGTACTTTTTGTTAAGTTGATTTAGCTTAAAATTTTAAGGCAGCTGCTTAACTTAAGTTTTTACAGTGTTCTCAATTGCTAAAACACTATAACCAGTCTTTTGAACTAAAATTTCAAAACCATAATGCCATTTTTCAAAAAGCACACACCTTTCCCTGAACTATAAACACTATTTCCTGCTTTAACACATGAGTCAGATTTGGTGAACTGTTACTGCAAAACTCTACACCCAATCCCTTAATTTCTCAGTGCTTACACTATGTGGTCATTTAGAAAGCACTAGCATTCAATACTGTTCACTCAAGTCTGCAAAGTTTGAGCTCAGTTAGCACACGATTACCCAAGTGGAAACACTAGGAGTCAAAATTTATCACACACCGATCAGAACCTTCAAAGGGCCAAAGTCAGCTTACAGTTTGGTGAAATGAAATGAAATTCTCAAAACTACTGGTTCAACCTCCACATCATCTATTCACTTGTGCACATCATAAAATGTTTCTATTTTTTTTTTAACAAGTTGCGTTTGCTTTGGTACGTTCATGCAGCTGATTATGCAACTGATTTGTCTGTGGTTTCCTACATTATCAGTTCCTGTTGTCATGTTGCTCAAAATGCATTACATGTATATAGTTCTCTGTGCTATAGTCTTACCCCTCAAAACATCAAGTCATTAGTTCATCATATATGTCTTTACAGTAAATGATACATTTTTGATCTAGTTGTCATAAACTGTCAAGCATATTCTAAACATTTCTATTCTTCTTTTTGTAAATTTGCCATGAATTGTTCAAGTGAATATTGACTTTCACTGTAGAGACTACAGATCAACCAATGATAAAGCAGTTCTCTGAAATAGCTCAAACGTACATCTCAACATCTCATGAACCTTCAACTTGAAAAGCATATACAGTGTACTTTGGGTGAAGTACAAGGGTCTCACCTTTTCTCCGATCTCTGTGGCATCTCCTGCAGGCAGATTGTCCAGATCTGGCAGCAGGGCACAGGCTTCCAGCACCCGCTGATACCAGCTTTCCTTTTTTTCCCGTCCAAACAGAATGTTGTCTTGCAGACTGGCATTTTGGATCCAAGCTTGCTGGGGAACATAGGCAATGGATCCCTATATAGAAAGAAGCAAAGAAATGCTGTAAGGATTAACTATTTGACAATTTGATTAGTGGTCTTAAAATAGTGCAGAATATGAAATCTTATAAATAATCTTATTTACTTTGAATTCTTCCAAAACGTTTTGTTTATTTCCATATTTAAATTTGATTTTCATTGTGGTTTCAGACCACTGTACCTCATGAATTGTATGATTGTAATATGTGATTCTACTTTGAAATACAGGGCTTTCATTATGGTCACTTTCTGTATAATCATAACACGCCATTCAAAATCATATTTCATAAAATACATACAATGAGGGTTATGGTTGATTAATGTAAGTACCTTGACTGAGACATTCCCGCTTCTTTTTTCAGTCTCCCCAAGCATGGCAGAAAGCAGCGAGGATTTCCCACTGCCAACATGGCCGACAACAGCAACCAGTGAACCACAGGGAACTTTAACGCTGATCCTGCTCCAACACACAAAGTAAGTGAGGAGGAAGTCACACAAACGTGGACACTTATTTTCTGATTGTGTGTTCAGGTGCCTTGTGGAAAACTTTCTGGGTAATGATACCTTTTTAGACATGGGGGGCCATCCTTAGACCAGCTGAAGGTTCCATTCTCAAACACTACACCGTCCACATCTAAAAAGTAAAGAGGGACAATGAAAGAGCAAAGTTAATCATGTAATATCATGCATAATCACTTCTATCACATGCAATTTATGCAGACAGTCTACCTGCAAACATCTGTCGCAACACACAAATTGTTCTGGAGAAAAGTGCAGAGAAATTACAGAGATTGCTTCTGGGAAACTAGATTTCTTCTGCAGCTTGTGAAATTAAAGACTCACTTTAATTTCACAGTCTAATTAGCTTCATCTTCACAATAACAGTTTTCACAAGCTAGCTTGAAGAGCTTTGATGAATGCCGCCCGCCCCTGTCCCCCATCAAATTTGTTTGTATAATGACCACTAAACTGTATGTTTGACCACTGTTCGTGGCAACATACCTGTGGTACTTTCATGTTTCTCCTATCATTAAGTCTTTTTTATACCAACAAGTCCTGCTGTGTTTAAAAAAGAACAGGAAGACATGTGGCATTGTAAAAAAAAAAAAAAGAAAATAATATAATATAATGTATATAATATGTTGACTGACAAGTCATATAGTCATAGTCGTAACGTTGATTTCTGAGTAAATAATTTATAAATTAATACTGTAATATTGTTGCAGTGTTCATCTTGTCACAAGGCTTTTTTTTTAATGTACTGTTGTTTTTGTGCAAAGTTTATGCTAATCTAAAAATAAAATAAAATAAAATATATTGGGATAGGCTCCAGCATCCCTATACACAGAACAAATGGTCTGACAAAATAGATGGACAGAATTTAGAATTGAATTAAATAATAAAATAACATAAAATAAAATAAAATAAAATAAAATAAAATAAAATAAAATAAAATAAATAAATTTCTGAAGAAAGAAAGAAATATTTTAAATAAAATAAATACACTNGATGGACAGAATTTAGAATTGAATTAAATAATAAAATAACATAAAATAAAATAAAATAAAATAAAATAAAATAAAATAAAATAAAATAAAATAAAATAAAATAAATAAATTTCTGAAGAAAGAAAGAAATATTTTAAATAAAATAAATACACTGCATTCACACATAGGCGAACCAGTGACATTTCAGAGATCTCTAATTGCTTTTGCCAGTGAAAGGAAGTGAGACATCTCTGCCATGTAACTGTGAAATGTAGAGGCTATTATTAACTGTTGTTAATCTTGCTCTCACTTATATATTTCCTGACAGACGGAAGTGAGGGGCAGAGGGAAAGTCTCACAGAGTACAGACAACGTTCAGTCTGTTTTTAGCCTTACTATTCTATTGCACAATGATGTTTGTCAACAAGTGATTTCTCACCGGATTTATAGGATTCCCTTGCCACATTTTCTGGTTTGAGTTCATCCTGACAAAGAAATTTCCCCAGACGCCTTAGAGAGACGAGAGCCTGCAATGCAAGATTAATTTGTACATTTAATTCAAGATTAGTAAGAAATAATTAAATCAATCAAATAATCAGGGTAGATTATAATGGTGTTAGAGTTCATGTTATTCTCACCTGCATGGTTGTGCTCATGGCAAAAGGAAGTTGGCTTAGGGGGGTTTTCAGTATGTTGATGAGAGCCATTGATACAAAGATTTTCTGAGCATCCAGAACATTCTTATCATCAATGAGCACATAGACACCAAACATGGCAAAAGCAACCTGGCGAGGGAATGGAAATCGCAGTCAAAAAACAATATCACATCCTAAACTAGAGGTAATATACAGCTGAGGTCAAAAGTTTACATACACCTTGCAGAATTTGAAAAATGTTAATTATTTTACCAAAATAAGATGGTTCATACAAAATGCATGTTATTTTTTATTTATTACTGACCTGAATAAGATATTTCACATTAAAAATGTTTACATATAGTCTTGTTTGTCCTGAGCAGTTAAACTGCCTCCTGGTCTTCAGAAAAATCATTCAGGTCGCACAAAATCTTTAGTTTTTCAACATTTTTGTGTGAAAACTTTTGAATTTGAAGATCAGGAAAAAATGTAACTTATTTTGTCTTCTGGGAACCATGCTAGTATCTTTTGTAGCTTCTGAAGGGCAGTACTAAATGAAAAAATATGATATTTAGGTAAAATAAGAAAAATGTACACATCTTCTTTCTTTTCAAAAGTTTACACCCCCTTAATGCATAGTTTTTCCTTCTGAAGCATCAGTGACCATTTGAACCTTTTGTAATAGTTGCATTTGAGTTCCTCAGTTGTCCTCAGAGTGAAAAGATGGATCTCAAAATCATACAGTCATTACTGGAAAGGGTTCAAATACAAAAAAAATTCTGAAAAACAAAGAATTTGTGGGACCTGAAGAATTTTTCTAAAGAACAGCAAGCAGTTTAACTGTTCAGGAGGACAAACACGGGACTCATGAACAACTATCATTAAATAAAAAATAACACGCATTTTGTAGGATCCCTCTTATTTGGTAAAATAACTAACATTTTGCAGATTCTGCAAAGTGTATGTAAACTTTTGACCTCAACTGTAAGAATCTGTTTTTTCCTCACCAGGAAGGATGAGGAGTTGAAGGAGGCAATAGACACAGAGTATAATATCTGTGATTTCTTTAGAGTTTTAAGCTCCTTCTCTCTGTATCCAAGGACCTGCTCCAGAAAAGCCTTTTCCCAGGCATAGAACTTCAAGATCTTGATACCATTCAGAATCTCATTCATCAACTTGACCCGTCCATCCATGTACTTCATTTGTATCTCCTGTGGAATGACCAGAAAACAGGAACTGTCATTAAACATCACAAGTTTTGTCACAATACCACTAAATAACAGCCACCATTAACTGTCTTAACCAACAACATTTTGCTAATGAACAGGGTGGTTATGCTGGTCCACCAATTAGACCAGAATTACACCAGTTTGGGCTGGTCTTTTCAGCAGGATGATCTCACACCAAGAATGAGTGATACCGAAGTAGGCAATAAATTCCTAACTGCATGTAAAGATATTCTAGAACACAATAGCTATGAGCTGAGAGATTGACTCAATCAGTGGCATGCCAAATGTCTGTTGTTTTCTCAAAAGAAAATTTGAGTTTTATTGCCATTTGCAAGCACTGTGGTTGCTTTGCTTCGAAGGAAGCATGGGGAACTTCAAAGGAGCAAGAGAAGCTTGAATCCAACCCGCACACCCACGCTCTGCTCACTGCACTATCTAAACCAGCTGTGGACCCTTCACGCTGACTTACTTTAGCACTCATTCATAGCTCTCCTCTACGGTCTCATGTCTAAGAAAGAATTTAAGTGAGTGAGATAAACAAGGAGCTAATTTTCATCTCCTTTAATAAGAATCCCATTCAGATATTATAAACAAATGTACTTCCCTCAGAGGACAAAATACATGGCACTGCAGTGGCTTGCAATACAATAAATTTAAAAATAATAACCTCTTATCTCAAGGACATTTTGATTTTCCATTTCATGACAACACATGAATCCTGAGTTACAACATTAAAGTACCTGGAGTTTGCTTCTCTTCCTTGCAATGAATCCGTTCAGAGGAAAAATGAAGATCACAGTGGCAATGCCGGCTAGAGCAGATGGTCCTAAATGCTGAAATAAGTCAAATAAGACACGTGTTGTTTATTTCTTTTGGAAAGCTGAAACAGCTATTCAACCAATATCCCCAAATGCTAAGAACACAGTTCGGATTTTACTCATATTACTAGAATGGAGACAGTTTACTGGAGTGGAATGAACATAATGATAATAAGCAAATATACATGTCCTCACCTGCCAAAGAAAGAAGAGACAGAGTGTGACCTCGATGGGTGCTAACCACACTGCATTGAAATACACCACAAAATCCATTAGCTTCTGGGTATCAGCAGAGACCAGATTGACGATCTCCCCCACCGTGCATGTTCTGCGTGCTCCGCTGTTCATTACAAGAGACTGAGGAAAAACAAGATGCAGACACAACAGGAGAAAGGAGGATTGGTTTTAAAACATGTACTGTTTTTAAATTTACTTGAACTGGTCACAGCCTACGGGACTAGTTCACTAGTTCATAACATAGGCAAAAACATAACTTTTTAAACATTACTTTGGACCCATTTTAAAGAAAATGAGAGAATTCTTAGAAATTACATGGTCCATAAAATGTAATTTAATCTTAAAATTTCACTCCTTCATTTAATAACTTGTAGTGCCCCTGAAACCATTTCTGTACAGTTGAGGTCAAATGTTTACATACACCTTGCAGAATCTGCAAAATGTTAATTATTTTACCAAAATAAGAGGGATCATACAAAATGCATGTTATTTTTTATTTAGTA
>JAHKKF010512248.1:2175-14509 GCA_019740295.1 Labeo calbasu | reverse complement strand
AATATCCCGTCATCACCCTGGACTCCATCTTTTGCCCTCCTCCCGGGAGTCCGTCCTCCGCCGAAGCCCCCTCCTAAGACTTTGTACATCTTGTTTTCTCCGTTTGTCGGCGCGAGGACACGCCTTCCGGGAGGGGGAGGTAATGTCACACCCCTGGACTCTTTAGTTGGTTTCTACCATTTTCCCCTGCAGCTCTGTGTGTTTTGGTATCGCCCTAATTGTCTGCACCTGTGTCTGTAATCAGTCTGTGTGTATATATAGCATGTGTTTCCCCTTGTCGTTTGTCGGACGTTGATGTTACTACCCTGTGTTCCTGTGTCTCCTGTTTCTCCTGTGTTCCCCGTTGGATTTATTAAATACTTTTCATTTATTTACGTCGTTGTTCGTGTACTTCATCTGAGCGTGACATAGTTCACCCAAAAATGAAACATGGCCCATTATTTACTCACCCTCCAGGCATCTTAGGTGTGTATGACTTCCTTCTTTCAGATGAATGCAACTGGAGTTATATTAAAAATTATCCTGGTACTTCCAAGCTTTAGAATGGCATAGACATAGAATGGCATAGGTGTTTCTCTTCATCAGTCCAAAATAAGTCCAATAAAGTGCATCCATCCA
This sequence comes from Labeo calbasu, assembly GCA_019740295.1. Taxonomy (NCBI): domain Eukaryota; kingdom Metazoa; phylum Chordata; class Actinopteri; order Cypriniformes; family Cyprinidae; genus Labeo; species Labeo calbasu. Next base: position 13,891 of record JAHKKF010512248.1, on the reverse strand, counting down.
TAATAAAAAGTGCCTCACACAGCTCCAGGGGGTGAATAAAAGCCTCCTGTAGCAAGTCAATGCGTTTTTGTAAGAAAAATATCCATATTTAAAACGTAATAATCACTTTAATCTAGGTTGCGCCAACTGGGCATACATGGAAGCCGCTCCGGGTGGATGGTGTAGGCTTCGGCGTTGTGCATGCGCCGCTCGGAAGTGACGAATGCGAACACGCAGTGGATGGACCAAAACAACAGTCATGATTTAGTACAAAACTAGGATTTGTAATGAAAAATGTCGGAGGATTTCAATATAAGCCAAGAGGAGACTGGTTTTCCTTTGCTAAAGTAGGGAAACTTTGCTTCCTTTACTCCTACAACATCCACCCGAAACGGCTTCCGTGTACGACCAGTTGGCGTAAACTAGATTATAGTGATTATTCTATTTTAAATATGGATATTTTTCTTACACAAACGTATCGATTCACTACAGAAGGCCTTTATTCACCCCCCCAGAGCTGTGTGAGAGACTTTTTATTATGCATGGATGCCCTTTATTGGACTTATTTTGGACTGTTGAAGAGAAACACCCCCCCATGCCATTATAAAGCTTAGTGCCAGGACAATTTTTAATATAACTCTGATTGCATTTGTCTGAAAGAAGCAAGTCTCTCATACACCTAGGATGCCTGGAGGGTGAGTAAATAATGGGCTAATTTTCATTTTTGGGTGAATTAATCCTTTAAATTATATCCTGTTGCTCACATGAAGCTCATTTCATAGACTACCTGATCTCATGATGAAAACGTACCTGTGGGAACGTTTTCACAATATGCGAAATACGTACCAATAAGTACATTATCACTGCAGTTTCCAACAGAAATGTTCACTAGACGCGGTAAAACAGCGAGCACTTGTAATCGTTTTCAAACACAGTTATGATTACAACTCCATATGTTTTGCTTTCTGGATGTAACAAGCTTGTTCGGTAGCTCAGCCTGCACAGAACTGGACTTAGGATATGGAATCCTTGGGTATGAATCCCGTCAAAACATCACAGAGCATTAGAGGTGTAACACCACTCAATGAACATTTCAAGTCAGAACTGCAGTGACACGTACAAAACCAACATCACATAAAATGTACCATATGTACGTTCATCTGTTCCGGGAAAAAAACAAACAAACACTCTTTTAGCGCCACTCAGTGGCCATTTCTGTTGGAAACTGCAGTGATATGTACTTATTGGTACATATTTTGTGCCTTGCGAAAATTTTCCCACAGGTACGTTTTCATCATGAGACCAGGTTGGTCTTAGAATATAGCCTACATGTTATAATACCAGTTGAGCTAATAGTGTTTCTGGTAGACTGTAATGCTAGCCACATAAAAATGATTTACTGCCTAAACTCCAGATTGAACCTCATTGAACACCTTTGGGATCAACTGGAATGTTGAATGTGTGCCAGATCCCATTGGCCAAAATTGGTCCCTGACCTCACTAATGCTCTTTTGTCTGAATGGGAGCAAATCCCTTCAGCCATGTTGCAGTATCCAGTGAAAAGCCTTCCCAGAAGAGTGCAGGGCCATTAATGCCAATGGTTTAGAAATTAAATGCTCAACAAACACAGCAGGGTTTAGTTGCCCACATATGTTTGCCTATGTTGTTTAATGATGCAGAATTATACATTAGAACAAATATGACTCATTGCTTGCTTTGTTTCTCTCTTAGGTTTGCACATAGCAGGTGCAATGTTGGCTTTGTTAAGTTTGTTTCTGATGATCATGGGCTCTGTGTGTATCACTATGTCTCTCAGTAAGAGCGTGCCCTTCTTCCTCAAGCCTGCTACCATCTGCTTCGTCTTCTCAGGTACCTTTTAAACACCTTATAACTGCATTCGGTGACTTTTAAAAACATGGCAGCACCATGCAGTAAATTTCAAGTAGTTATTGAGGGGGCGTCCTGGGGATTGGCAGTGGTCAAGCGCACTGTGTCCCATTGCTGAGATTGTGAGGTTAAACCTCAACCTTCTCAATGTCAGGCATTTGAAGAAATACAACTGGCTGTATTTCAATGTCACTTCACTAATCATGTGTAACCGCTCATATTTATTTCGAGTTTGAAGTATACAGTATAATAAAATATTGCAGAAACTTAAGTCCCTGATATACTCACAGTGGAGTTTCTTTTCATCGCAAACTGAAATTGCGAATTGAAAATACACCTAATGAAAACCCATATATCGTATATATACGCTCACATGAAGTGGCTTTTCAGGCAATTCAAAAAAGGAATATTTCGCAAAACTGCAATGGAAACATTTTTTTTTCGCATTTACAGGTCAATGTGCAAACATAAAAAGTCAGTGTACTATAACCTCCAAGAAACACTTCATACGTTGCCGCTCTTATTATAAGAGGCTTTCCTTGCCATTAATGCTTAGACAATTTACACTGTACATGTCTGCGGCGCGTTACGGCTCTGACACGTCCACCGGAGCTAATCATGGCCACTTGTGTTTATACTAGCCGCGCCACCGCACGTTTTAAAACTGTTCCAGGAGTCGCTCTCCACACTGCTTCTGTAAAGACAAGAGGCTAGTGCCGTGGCTGCGATATACATAACCCTACCAAAATCCAGTGCCTTGACTTTTTGCGCTTTAGTCGCATGACATTGGTTAATGGAAACATTTCGCACTACTTTTTTATCGTCATTTATAAAATATATCTAAAATTTTGCGCAAATCTGTAATGGAAATGCAGGTAGTGGTGAGAAAGCAGCAGTTAAGAAGGCGTCTGATGTTAACAATGTGGATATGTTTGCACCAGCTCTGCAATTCGGCACTGCAGTTCAGTCATGTCACGTTTATTTTAGTGCTGTCAAATCGATTAATCGCATCCAAAACAGAAGTTTGTGTTTGCATAATATATGTGTGAGTACTGTGTATATTTATATGCACATATAAATATACACACTTATGTGTATATAATTAAGAAATCTATGTAATATATATATATATATATTTATATTTATATATATATATAATACAAATTATATATATATATGAACGTATATATTTAAATATTTCATATATGTATTAAAAAAAAATATATATATGTATATATATATTCTTGTCTACTTACTGTATATATACAAATAAATATACACACCCACACATATATTATGTAAACACAAACTTCTATTTTAAATCCGATTAATCGCGATTAATCGATTTGAGAGTTCTTTATTATTATACTTTGAAAAACAGTGTCAGTGTCGCTTCCCATTACAACCTCTACTATAAAGCTGCTTTTCAGTGTGTTTATGTTTTCATTTACATCTGACCTCAACGCAAGTGAACTTTTAATGAGTCAGTCATAGAGAATCATGAAAAAGCCTCAAACTTACTTATGCATTTGAATCAGACTCATTGTGATTGTTCTGAATCATTATTAAAGTGATTCCTTTACTGAACCCCTAGTAATTTTTGGAAATTAACTACAACTTGACTTAAATCAGTCTGTTGTTTCTAGGACAATGTTTAAATTTTTTTTTAAATATGTATATTAACAACAGAGTTCTGTTGGAATCAATTAATAATGGCATTCCAAGAAAACGTTTAAATATTGTAAACAAAGATGTTATTGCACTACAAAAACAAGTTTTTTTTTGGCTCAATCAATCAATCAGTCAATAAATACATAAAATAACGCAGCATTACATTTTTTTTTTTAGTTATGACAACTTCTAATGAAATTATTTTCATTGTTTCAACTAATTGATTTGGGGCTATTTCAGTTCAACTACAGTATCCAGAAACGTTTTTTAAATGTCAGACATAACAGGTGTTGCCCAATCCAATTTTTAGTCATCAAGAAAATGTCATTGTTACTACAAGTTACGAACAGAAACAAATTTGATGTAATAACATTATTTTGTCAACATATTTTTGCAATTTTAAATGCAAAATTTAATTAGTAAATTAGAATTCTTTAAGTTGCAACCATGCAAGTTGTTGTAGATGGTGTCCTGAATTTCTTTTTAGTTGTTGTTTAGCATACAAGGTCCATAAAGCTTTTATTTAAAGAGGCAAAAATATTCTTTTAAAATGCAGTGATATTTTTGAGACAAAAATACAACCAGGATCACTAGAGTGACATTATCAAATGGGAACTAATTTACATTAAATGTAACTATATAACTTAAACTTTACAAGCTAATGTATGAAGCTACTGTAAAGCACTTCTGACAAAATCTTTGAGCAGTTTTGTACTTTATCAACTACAGATTTGATAATTTTGCTCTTGAACGTTTCATGTTGAATCCAAATAGGTGAACCGTTCCTTTAAATAAAGTGACCTTTCATCTCCATTTTCCTCAGGTATCCTGGTCCTCTTGTCCATCATAGTTTTCCACCAGTCTGTACTGGCGTTATTGGCAAGCGATCACAGTATCCCTCTCCATCACGAGTTGTCCTGGTCAGTGGCATGTCTTGGCTCGGCTGGGGCCATTCTCATTTTTGGAGGGCTTATGTTCCTGTTGCTTTCCCTCCCATACAACCCTCTGGAGAAATGTTTTCGTCAGCAGAGCAGTAGTGATGCCTAGCTGTCAGGGGGACTGCCTGTGAGATAAGTAGCACAAGATCTTTTATAGTCTTATGCTGCTTGTGGAGATTATCAGATGTTGTAAAGGACTCTCAAAAGCTAATGTTTATAATGTTTTGCAACAACTGGCATTAGTTTGCTTATCAATAAGATTAGACCTTAATGCTCATACACCGACTCTGAAATCTGAACTGATATTTCTATGATGGTTATGTACATAAAATCAGTGACCAACAGATCTGTTTACTGTCTTTAAAGGCTTCATTTACACAACATGCTGTGCTATTATGCGTTGTCCCTGTATTTGCATTTGTATAAGAAACCTTGATTACTAGGAAGAAACCTTTGATTACTAGGCATATAAAACTTTTATCAGGTATCTGTGGGTAGAAAGTGTAAATTTTTATTTTATGTTTTTGAAAAATAAGCCATCCTTTTAATGCTAAAGGCCCATTCACACCAAGAAAGATAACTATATTAGTGTCATATAACATTCTGTTTATTATAAGAGCACACTGCAGTTTTTTCATCTGCCTCTTTAAATGCTTGAGCATTTTAAAGTTGAGTGGATTTTGATTGGCTGTCAGTGCTTATCGTTCATCAGCTAGAAATAAAATCCTTCTGAAAATGATTCCAGCAATATTGTTTCTCTGTGGCATTATCATTATAGCTATGGTGCGGTTAGGATGATTATTAAAACTTTAGGCTGTATTTACTATTATAGTTATCGTCCTTGGTGCAAACAGGCCTTTAGAAAAGGGCTGGGTAAAAAAAAAAATAGATTTCTCGATTTTAATCGATTCTCATTTTTACAAAAACTCCATTAGTTTACCTGTTTTCAGTTAACGGAAAGTTGAAGGGAACATTGTAGCGATAAACGTAGCGTCAATAAAGCAGCTTGTAAACAATAACGTCACATGTACCTCAGGAAAAACGTATTTGGTGACCGTAAACTCGTTAGTCAGCTAGAAAAATGAACTCTAGACAGAAGCTTTTCGGTATTTTTTCCCGCTATAGTTGAGAGATGTTGGCATGTACCGTACTTGATACATATCCAAAATAATCAACATCGAATCAAATCGGAAATCGAATCGCTGAATAGCTTGTGAATCAGAATCGAATCGAGAAATATATGTCAAAACCCAGCCCTATTTGAGAGTAATTATTGAAACTGAAAACCAGCTTTCCAAGTTTATGCTAGTTTATGCTAGTAAGTGATGGCTTGTAAACCATTATAGCATGCTGTTTAATAGCAAAACTTGGCAGGTGAGCTTCATTCATATGTTTATAGTGAAACTGGTTGACCAGCTTAACTAGTCTTTGTAGTTAAAGGAGTAGTTCACTTCCAGAACAAAAATGTACAGATAATGTACTCACCCCGTTGTCATCTGAGATGTTAATGCCTTTCTTTCTACAGTCGTAAAGAAATTAGGTTTTTTGAGGAAAGCATTTCAGGAATTATCTCCATATAATGGACTTCTATGGTGACCCTGAGCTTGAATGTCCAAAATGCAGTTTAAATGCAGCTTCAAAGGGCTCTAAACGATCCCAGGCGAAGAATAAGGGTCTTATCTAGCAAAATGATTTGTAAAAAATGTATATACTTAACCTCAAATGCTTGTATTGTCTAGCTCTGCTATGCACATACATACTAAGTGTAATCGGGGTCAGTTAGGGTATGTCAAAAAACTCCCATCTTATTTTCTCCTCCAACTTTAAAATCGTCCTACATTGCTGTAGAAGTACCGACCCAGTGTTTACAAAGTGAACATGCAAATAAGGTCAGCCGCCCTTTACAAAAAAGGTAAAACAGCGATGTAGGACGATTTTGAAGTTGGAGGAGAAAATGAGTTGGGAGTTTTTCGACATACCCTAAATGTATTGACCCGGATCACACAGAGTACACACGAGCATCGCAGAGCTAGACATGACAAGCATTTGAGGTTAAAAAAGTATATACATTTTTATTTTTTAGAAAATGACAGATCGTTTCGCTAGATAAGACTCTTATTCCTCGGCTGGGATCGTTTAGAGCCCTTTGAAGCTGCATTTAAATTTCATTTTGGACGTTCAAACTTGCGGGCACCATTGAAGTCCACTATATGGAGATAATTCCTCAAAAAACATAATTTCTTTACGACTGATGAAAGAAAGGCATGAACATGTCAACAGGGTGAGTACAATATCTGTACATTTTTATTTAAGCTAGTTATAAAGCCAAATGGGGACATTAGCACACTAGTACACAACATGATGGCGACCAGCAACAGTGATCCCAAAAAGTAACACTTTTTTTTTTTTTCACTTTTAAAATGTGAAAGTTTTTTTTTTTTTCAATAATAGCCACAATATATTTAACAATAATATTTTTGTTTATTATATACTTGTTTTGGCAATTAGCTATAAAATACAATATTCTTGCATTTAAGTGTCCAAATTCTTTTTGGGATCATTTTATACTGGTCTTTTCTGCTGGGTTTATTAGTAATCAGCAGACTAGATATCATAGATTTCAATGCATATATTTAATGGGATAGTTTATTGTTTCTATAAATGTAAAATGATGCTTAATACTATACACTTGAGACATATGTGTTTCTATTGTGTGTATAAAAATGATGTACGGAATCGATTGATTTGGATCATATGGACCCACTGTTGAGCCACATTTCTATGTAAATACTGTGTGTGTTTATATTGTACACCAGCTTTTCTTTAGACACATCCCTTGTACTGAAGACACCGTCCTTCACTGAACTTTCTTCTTCTTCATGTCTGTTCTTCACTTGGTTGTTTGTGTCACTTTCTATCCGTCACGCTATTTCTCGTTCACTAGTTTTGCTTGAGGATTAAATCTCTTTCACCTAAGACAGTCTCCTGCACTCCTTCCCTCGCTTGTTTCTTAATCTCACTCCTTCTCTTTTGCCATTCGCTCGGTCTAAAATTAGCACGTTGCTCATCTAAGCACATCATGTTGAAGTAGACGAGAAATATTATCCTAGAATGTCAACTGTGCCCCCCCTCGACGTTCACTCTCGATGTTGATGACTCTTGGGTGTCTCCGAGGGTTTGGATGGAGCTGCTGTTTCCCTGCGTCTGCCGTCCCGTTCCTCCCCTCCCGCTCGAGTGTTTGTGAATGCGGTGCCAGTACATTTGGGAAGTGAGGAAAGGTCTGAGCCTCAGTAATCTGCGTGTCTCTCGTCTAACTAAGGCCTCCATCCTGTGTGTAACAATTTAGATCTCCTCAAACCGCAGAAATGACAGGTGGCGGCTTGTTCCTGGAGCAACCGTCTCAACATTTCCTACAGCGTGCTTAGTGCTGGCCCATTTAATTGGGTGAATCTGTATCGGGTCTGTAGCATAAGAGCGTGTGTGGGTTGATCAGATGGGGGGTGTATTGGGTGGGTGCAGGAGTAGGGAAATTGGAGCTGTAGGTTGACACTCAAGCCAGAGGTCTGCTTGTATATATAGCCCTTTAATAGTGTCTGTCAGACTAGCGGGTTGTTCTTTCACTTTTTATGTGTATGAGTGCATGGAGGTGAATAAAACAGCTTTAGTAATTGTTAGTCAGGACTGAAATGAGTGCATGTTTGTGGGTGGTAAATGATTTTGGTAACTCATCATGTACCAAATTATACACAGAAAATAGTAAAATTCAAATAATATTTTGTAAAATATCTAGAAAGATGATGATGTGAAGAATCAGTGGTTAAGTATAATTCGAACCATGTACAAAGTTTAAACTTACCACTGAGAAACATCCTGATCAAGCCGAGCTTGCGATGGAGTTTCTGGTCGAGCGACTGCATCGGTGTCATCCTCAGACTCGCCTCGAATTTATATGGTAATATCGATGCCATCTTTTTAAAACTTTATAGCATCTTTGACCCTCCAGAGCAAAGAAAATAACTATGGTAATGGGCATTTCTTCGTTTTCGGGCGACACGCATTGTATACGGAAAGATCAATCACAACAGACTTGGCCAGCTGACCAATCAGAGCAGAGTAGGCTTAGGGAAGGGAGGGGTTTACAGACCTTAAAGGAGTAGTTCACTTCCAGAATAAAAAAAAAAAAATCACAGATAATGTACTCACCTCCTTGTCATCCAAGATGTTAATGTCTTTCTTTCTTCAGTTGTAAAGAAATTGTTTTTTGAGGGAAACATATTAGGATTTCTCTCCATAGAGTGGAGTTCAATGGTGCCCACGAGATTGAACTTCCAAAATGCAGTTTAAATGCAGCTTCAAAGAGCTTTAAACTATCCCAGCCGAGGAATAAGGGTTATATCTAGTGAAACGATCGGTTATTTTGACCTTCTTTGCATATTCACTTTGTAAACACTGGGTCGGTACTTCTGCAGCGATGTAGACAATTTTGTTATCCAAAAAAGTTGGAGAGAAAATGTGATGGGAGTTTTTCGACATAACCTAACTGTCTTGAACGGGACTGCACGGACTACGCATGTGGATGGCAGAGCTACAAGACAAGCATTTGAGGTTAAAAAGTATATACGTTTACTATATACTTTTTTTTTTTTTAGAAAATGACAGATCGTTTCGCTAGATAAGACCCTTATTCCTCGGCTGGGATCATTTAGGACCCTTTGAAGCTGCATTTAAACTGCATTTAAACTGCATTTTGGAAGATCAAACTTGCGGGCACTATTAAAGTCCACTATATGGAGATAATTCCTGAAATGTTTTCTTAAAAAAAACATAATTTCTTTACGACTGAAGAAAGAAAGGCATGAAAATGAACAACGGGGTGAGTACATTATCTGTACATTTTTGTTCTGGAAGTGAACTACTCAGAACTGCTTCAAATGAATCGTTTTGAAATCATTGAAAAAATGAGTCTAAAATTAAATGTATATTCTGAAAAAATGACAATGTTTTCTGACCTTAGATGCATTTAAATCTGTGGACTCCAACACAATATTAGCACAATTTAAAATACCATATGGCCTGCTTTTTTAAAATTCTTTTATTTTGGTTTTCTAATTTGATTTTTTTTAAAGGTGATTATTATTAGAACATTTGTTCTTAACCTTTTTGACTCGAAGGCCTTTTGTTGTTTACAACAATATTCAAAGGCTCCATGAAAATTATTTAATTATATTTTAAAACAGCTGTGGAGTTTTAAGATTTTATTAATTTATGTGACATTTACTTCATAAATGCTAGGTTATCTAAGCGAGTCTTAAGAGTCTTGCTTCTTCAAAGGAAGAAAAAAACTATTGTTGAGGGGGTGAATTAAAATAAATGTCTTGATTGTTTTGGCTTTAATACCGATTTTGTCTTATTTTAAATCATTTAAAGGCATCTTGAGGTCTCCTTGAATGTTTGCTGATGCCACCAGCCTTCTGGTTGAGAACTACTGTATTATGGAAACCTGTTTGTCTTCAGAGTACAAAACAAAACAAACAAAAAAGATAAATGAACTTTTTTTCACAGAATTTTGACTTTGTAACTTTGTCACTTCCGAAACTTCATTTTTCATATTTGCAACTTCATAATTGTGACTTTATATGTCACATTTGCTACTTTTTGTGATCTTTTATCTTGCAATGTGATTTTTAGGGCTCTTTCTCAAATTCCGTTTTATTTTTTTGTCCAAATTCCATTTTTTCCATTTAAATTTTCTTTTTCTTTTTTTCCCCTCTGTTTCAATAGTTAATTTGAAAACATATTACTTAAAAAGCATGTCTAATTACACTATTTAACATCAGTTTATTAAAAGTTGAACAAAAATTCAATTTTTAAGGCTCTATTTTTTTTTTTTTTGACCGAATTCTGTGTTTCCAGTAATTTTCTGGATTTTTCAGATATAATGTGTTGTGTATTTACATTTGTCTGGTAAATAAATTCTGATAAATAATTTATCTGGTCAAAATTGCTTAAAAATATATTTTTTAATAATAATAATAATTTAATAACTATCATTAGACCTACATAAAGTAGTATACTTCTGTCACAGTTTCTTTAAGTTAAACCAAACTTTTATTTTGATGGGTTGCTGTGAAGACCTTAAAGCTTCTGTCTGTACATATGATGATAGTTTTTCTCAAAAGAAATGGTAAAATGCTCATGAAGTGACTCTCAGAGCAGTTCTAGAGATTATGTATTTATGTACTTGTATATTGAGGTGGCAGAGGCTGAAAACACCATGAGCATCACGTACACTTTAGTATGCGTATAGCAAACAAAAACTGTACGTCAGTGCCATTCATTCACACAGAGACACGCAGAATTCATATTTAAATAGCATTTTTTGCAGCTAAATATTCACAAACACTTGTACATATTGTTTTAATTTAAGTGTACTTTTGATTTATTTTATTGTCTGTATTTTTTACTTTCAGACAGAAACGTACTTCCGTGAAAGATGATCTTAGTTATTGATATGTTAAAAACACACAAACGACATCACTCGTAGATTGTCTGTTGTTTCTTTTATATATAAAATTCGTGCAATACAGTGTTAGAGTTTATCACACATTAAGATAAACCATATTTTCTCTAGATATATCTATTCTCAACTACATAATATTCATAACTGACCACATAAATGCTGTCTGTGTAGTTTTTCATATTTTTTAATGACTTAAAAAAGACCCCCGGTTGCAGGAGATCGTGATTTGATGCCCATTTGCACTCTGTTATGTAATGTCCTGTGTTGACCTCTCGTTGGCTGGGATCATGGAGTAAAGGTTAAAGGTTAGCAGAATGTCCACATATATCATCTCTCACTTAGAGAAGCAGACAGTCAAAGGGAGTCAGGTGCAGCACAGTGAACATTTGTTTTGTTTTTTTGTTTGTTTTTCATTTTTTTTGGAGGGGAGCTTTGCCTTTGGGATGCTGTCATGATCACATGACACGATGAAGGGAAAACACAAAAGACACAGGACATGCCCCAACGTACGAGTGTAGCCCAATCAGAGCTTAAGGAAGACAGTGTCCTCATACATATTCAAAAAAAGCCCCACCCACCCATTCCACCCTTTTTTTTTTTTTTCACACCTGTACTCTAGATTTTTTTTTTTTTAAGTAGCGCTCTTTTTTTTTTTTTTCAAATACAGTTATGTGTAATATACATTTGCATTTCAAAATGTATTTTTTTTCCCATCCTCCCT
>JAHKKF010512247.1:21922-50921 GCA_019740295.1 Labeo calbasu | reverse complement strand
TATATTTAAAACAGCAGAGTACATTTTTTTCAGGATTTTTTGATAAATAATAAGATCCAAAGATCAGCATTTATTTAAAATAAATAGCTTTTATAACATTGTACAATATACCATTCAAAAGTTTGGAGTCAGTATAGTTTTTTTTTTGGAAAGAAATTAGAGAAATAATACTTTTATTTAGCAAGGATGCTTTAAATTGATCAAAAGTGATGATAAGACATTTATAATGTCACAAAACATCTCTATTTCAGATAAATGCTGTTCTGAACTTTCTATTCATCAAAGAAACCTGAAAAAATTCTACTGTTTTCAATAATAATTTAATAATAATAATAATAATAAATGTTTTTTAAGCACCAATTTAGAATATTAGAATGATTTCTGACTGTGACTGGAGTAATGATGCTTTAAATTCAGCATTGCAATCACAGGAATAAATTGCTTGATGAGCAGAAGAGACTTTAAAAAAACATTAAAAATATGTGTGTTCAAAAACTTTTGACTGGTAGTGTATATGCCAAAAGTTTGAAAATAATTTAATAATTTAAATCATTTTTTATGTTTTTGAATGAACTCTCATGCTCACCAAGGCTGTGTTAATTAATCATCACTAAAAACAGTAAAATTACAGTAAAATAGTTCAAATTATCAGTAAAAACTGTAAAATTGTGAAATATTATTACAATTTAAAATAACTTTTTTATTTTTAATATGCTTATAAATGTAATTTATTTGTGAGATAGCAAAGTGTCACATAATTTTAACAGAAGCAATTCTAATATGCTGATACGCCAGTGTATTTATTATTAAATAATATTTATATCTCCCACAAAACATGGTAGACTTGACCCTAAACCATCCTCATTTTACACTGGCTGATTCTAAATGTCTTACAAAATGTCTTGTCCTTTTGTAAAACAAAATTTGACTTAAAAATCCCCAGACCCCGCTGCACACATCATGATAATTGTCTCCCTGGGCAAATCTACTCATTCAAGCAGAGCAGCAATAATTTCCTCCCATGGCATTAAAAACAACATGGGAAATTCTATGAGAAACCTTAAAACGGCCAAAAATAGCACACACTTTTCATTTGGCTACGAGGCAAGCAAATGCATCCACATCGGGCCAGATAGTATAAAAGGATTTTGGCCTGGATTCTTTTTTTCAGTTGAAATCGAATCAAACGTCAATCATTCCTTGACAAGAGTGGAAACAGAGCGACTGTGTAGGCCTGTGAATCATCATTATTTCTTCAACGCTGGCTTTCGTCCGAGCACACACACGCACGCACGCACACAGAACCACACAGACCTTTTAATTTGTAGTTGCCTGGACACGGTGAAGACTGAGGAGGCTTGAAATTGTTCATAAAAAGAGGAGCTGTACTTACAAGCCAGCGTTGGCCTGCTCCCAATGGCCAGCTTATAGTAGTGGAGGGCCTCTGAGAATCTGTTGTTTTCCTGGAGCAACAGACCCCTGCAATCCAAAAGGAAGGAAAAATGAGAACAAGAACAGTTACAAAGTATGGCTAACACAATTAATTCAAATTAGCAAAAAAGGAAAAAGACAAAAACAAACCATTAAATTCACTTCATTTATATCCACATTTTTTCAGAGATATTTCATTAAAGCCTTGTCCACACTAATACATTTTCGTTTGGAAAAGCATCTTATTCTCTCCATTTTGGCCTTCTGTCCACACTAAGACAGCATTTTTGTCAAGAAGCATAACGGAGCTTTTCCTCTTAAGTGGATAAACTTGAAAACGCCATTTTTTACATTATAGTGTGGACTGTGAAAACTGAGGCTTTTGAAAATGATGACGCATGTTCAGTCATGTGACGCATCACCAGATATCTATGTTTATACAGTCCTGCAAAAATGACAGAAAATTTACTCACAATTGCTGTCCAAAGGCATAATAACGGTGAGTGAGCGCGACTTGGACGTGTCAGTGAATAGTGAGATGTTTTTGTAAATATAATGATTCTGCCAAAAGAATTGCATGAAAACTTATGTCTGTTCCATCTGTATCATCTCAGTGAGCTTTTACAAGGTTTCATTTTCGGATGTTTCTGCGCGGATGAGAAACTTTTGGGAAATTCTTGAAAATGCTATTGTGGATGGAGAGCATTTTAAAATGAAGACACTATTTTCAAAAGCATCCAGATCAACGTACACTACCAGTCAAAGGTTTTTGAACAGTAAGATTTTCTCCTCTCTTCTGCTCACCAAGTCTGCATTTATTTGATCCAAAGTACAGCAAAAACAGTAAACTTCTGAAATATTTGTACTATTTAAAATAACTGTTTTCTATTTGAATATATTTTAAAATGTTATTTATTCCTGTGATTTCAAAGCTGATTTTTTAGGTTCATTACTTCAGTCATGATCCTTCAGAAATCATTCTAATATTCTGATTTGCTGCTCAAAAACATTTATTATTATTATCATTATGTTGAAAACAGCTGAGAAGAATTGTTTCAGGTTTCTTTGATGAATAGAAAGTTTAGAACAACATTTAACTGAAATGGAAATCTTTTGTAACATTATAAATGTCTTTGACACTTTTGATCAATTTGAAACATCCCTGCTAAATAAAAGTATTAATTTTCTTTACCAAAGAAAAAGTTTATAACGTTACAAAAGCTTTTCATTTCAGATACTTTTTAAATTTATTTTAAATGCTGATCTTTCAATTTTTCTATTCAAAGAATCCTGACAAAAAATGTACTCAACTGTTTTAAATATTGATAATAAAAATAATAATAAATGTTTCTTAAACCGCATATTAGGATGATTTCCGAAGGATCATGTGACACTGAAGACTGAAGTAATGATGCTGAAAATGTTGCTTTGATCACAGGAATAAATTACATTTTAAAATATATTCAAATAGAAAGCAGTTATTTTAAATAATAAAAATATTTCGCAGTATTACTGCTTTTGCTGTATTTGTATATGAATGTAAACGACCTGCAAAACTGTAAAGCTGAAAACGCATGATAAATAAAGTTATTGTCTCCCAAAATAAAGAACAGACTGTACCAGAGATTGTCTTACTATAGGGAGATAAAAGGGTTTGTAGTACTTACTACTGGAGAAAGCGTAACGGCTAACTTGGATCACGTACCTTAATAACGAATCACATTACAACCTTGACGTCACTGAATTTCAGTGAGAGCTGTGCGACAATCATTTGCCGTTTACAGATACCACAGGAATGAATGAAAAGTGGCGTTAGCTGAATTCCACCTGTCTCAAAAAGTCAGGGACTTCTTTTATAAAACAATTTTTTTCGTGGTAAACTAAAAATAGTTTAATTCAAATGTACTGTTTAGTGTAAAACATGTTGAAGATTGGCAGATAGGCTGTCGATTCATTTACTCTAAAAAGCTGTTTATTTAGCGTAGTGAGGCCTCCCTTCAATTGAGACTCATTCAAAGAAAACTGCAATGTTCTACATTGGCTAGTTGCGAACAACTTGACACCGCCCACAAACATGTAATTTTACTGACAAATGCTTCTCTAATTTTGGGGAGTTCAAAGTGGGATTCAAAAATCCTTAGCGATGGCTCAGTGCATACTCCACTTAATCACTTGTACATATTATAAACAACAGATGTTTATATTTTCTGTTGAAAATTCAAAGTACTGTATTTTGACACGCACTGTACACGGAAGACCAATCACAACAGACTGGGCCATCTGACCAATCAGAGCAAGGTAGGCTCACGGAAAGGAGGGGTTTAGAGAGACTGAATCTTTGACCTTGCATGTATGTAAACCTAGGAGGAGACTCCCAAAACAATATTAAACATGTTAAAAATGGTATAATAGGAGCATATGCATATGCAGGAAAATGTCCCATGTATGACCTGTATTGTGCAAAATCCATCACTTTAAACTAGCTAGTTACACTCTTGCTGAAAAATTGAGATGCATTGAGAATTGTTTTGTAATCACATCACAACTCCCTGAATTAAAATCAAATCCAAATGTGAAGTGCCTAAGGATCCCCATCCCCACTGCTTTATAGGGATTACTGAAAACAGCCCAAACGTGTGCGGTATATGAATTATGTATTAAGTGCCTTTATACATTGGGGGTTAATGTGTCTAGGGGGTCCCTGTCACCGTCCTGTGGAAGGCTAATGAATCTGGGGACAGTTAGAGTCTGGCCTCTCAGGAGAATTCCTCAGCTTTAATAGGACAGATCGATAGAGTCGGCTGTTAGGAGGAAGTTCGCTCACTCACAGGTTATACAACATGTCAGCCATGTTCCTCCGGTAGTACAGAGCGTTCCTGTAGGCTCGCTCGGCCTCCACCACCTTTCCCTGGTTCTTGAGAACGTTTCCCAAGTTACCCCAAGCTGAGGAAGAAGAATAAAACATACTCAAATTTATAAAACACAAGAAATTAGTTTAGGCTAGGGTTGCAAAGGGGTGAAAAATTTCCAGAAAATTGTAAAAAAATTTTAAAAGTTAAAAAAATTTCTGGAAAGTTTTGGAATTTTTTTTGAAGTTTTCCTGTTTTTTGCAACCTTAGTCTTGGCACATCTGATTTTCTTTCTTCTTCGGAAAAAAAGTCTAGAAAAATAGTCTCATCTCATTTTTTAGAGAAAAAAAAGGTAAAATAAATAATTAAATAAAAAATAAAATTAACATAACACAACATAAGTTCTGGTCTGAATTTTCGCAGAGCTACATTGTAAAACTTTATACAAATGATTTGTGCTTCCAAGTCACATAGTAAACTAGATACAAAATCTGAAATTCATAAAGGCTTATGAGAGGCACAAGCAAGGAAAAAAGTAAATTACATTATAATAATGCAATCTTAGACGCTACCCATGCATAGAATCTGTGCTATGAAAGGGGCGAGAATGCCACGGCCTGTAAAATTGGATCACGGGAGGTAATTACAAAGTCATATTGATTCAGTCTGGCTTGATAAATGATTTAAATGAAATTGTGACAATCAATTTGAAAGATTTACCAAATGAAGATAACGGGCTGTCGTTAATAGATGGAATTCAATCAGAGAGGACGATAATTTAACAGTTCAGTGGCTCTCCTTCACACACAAAAATGAGTTTGATGCATGAATCCATGAGAGTGATAAACCGGGGGAACTTCTAATGATTCTAATGCATTAAATCATCATCTTGTGCTTACAATAAATTAGACCCAAGTGATATTTTCTGCACTAATGGAACTTAGCACTTAAAAACGAATTTGTAATTTTGTTTTTTTATGCCAGCGCACACTTCGTAAATGCCAATAGCACTCAGCTAAAAATGATTTAAATAAATATTTTAGGTTTAAATTTAATTATTTGAGCAACAGTCCAAAAATCAATACAGAAATGAAGAGGCCAAGGAAACATATTACATAAACCCTTAAATCTCAAAACTTTTTATGATGAGCAACTGCTATTTTAGGTTTGTACCAGCATTTGTCGGGAAATAAATGACCGCAACATATCCTGCTGTCACCACGTTAAGTAAAACTTACCATCTCCTGGTTGTTGTAGTGTAGATGGATGAGAACTTGACTTTGGGTAACTAAATACTACAATATGGCTGAATAAACAAGAATTATGGTCTGAATAGAGCAGTGTTATTATAATTATACCAGAAAATAACGTTGTTATTTGAAATAAAAACCATTACCTAAAATAAAATATAAAAAAGGGTTTAATTTAGCTTAACCAGATGTACTAAATAAACTAAAACTAAAGTAGAAATGAATAAAATCTATATCCTCCTGACTACCAGAAAAAAAAGTTAGGGAATTTATTAAAATAAAATAAAATAAAATAAAAAAATTTGGTCTGATTTCTAAAAAAATATTTAATTTAGCTTAACTTGATGTACTAAAACTAAAACTAAAGTAAAAATGAATACATTTATATAGACATATTAAAAAAAAGTCAAAACAATTGCTAAAAAAACCCATGAAAACATGAAAAAATATTTCAATTATACTAAAATAACACCGGAAATAGGTAGAAAACTCATTCAGTGGGAGGTTAAATGTCCTCAATTATTCAGACTAAAACTGAAACAAGAAAATAACATTGTTACATGAAATAAAACATTAACTGAAATAAAACATTAAAAAACGAATTTTTAATTTAGTTTAAAAAAAGAGAAAAAAAGAAATTCAGTTTAACCTGATGTACTAAAACTAAAAAATTAATAAAATCTATATTCTCCTGACTGCTAGAAAAAAAAAGTTTTGGAAATTTAGTATTTTTTCCGTATCATTACAATGTTTACAGCATAAGAAAAAAAAACATACAATTCTGAAAAAATTAAATACTAAAAAGATCAAAAATTTAAAGTAAAATAAAATAATAAAATAAAATAACAGTTCTGGTCTGATTTTTGAAACGGTTTAATTTAGTTTAACTTAATGTACTACATAAACAGAAACTAAATTAAGAATGAATAAAATCTATATCCCCCAGACTGCTAGAAAAAAATGTTTGTTTTGTAAATTTAGTATTTTTTTCCATGTCATTACAAATGTTTACAGCATAAGAAAAAAAATACAATTTTGAAAAAATTAAATATTAAAAAGATTAAACAATTTAAATAAAATAAAATAAAACAGTTCTGATCTGATTTTTAAAACTGTTTAATTTAGGTTAACTTCATGTACTAAACAAACAAAAACTAAATGAAGAATGAATAAAAATCTATATAGACATTAAAAAAATAATAAAAATGACAAAAAAGTACTAAAACTTTAACTAAAATGAAAATAAACAGAAAATATAAACATAAAAAACATTTAAAATATTACTAAAGACTGTAATATCACTTCAATTTTACTAAAATAACACTCGAAAATAGGTAGAAAAGTTAATAGGAGTTTGAATCTCCTGATTTACTTGGAGTGTGTTAAAATTACCTTTAGCAGGGTTCACAGATATCCCTGACTTGTATAGCATCTCCTCATTCTGCCAGTCACGGTTCCTCAACACCGTCTTAATCCCAAAAAGAAGGACTAGGGCAGCAGAGCAGCCGATCACCAAAGTTCTGGAGGACTTTCTCCTCAATCTGACATAAAAAGCTCTCATCCCTACTGCTACCAACAGGCAGAAGCCCATACTAGGGATGTACAGTACTCGCTCTGCCACCACAAACCCCACATAAAAGAACAGGTTTGTGGCAGGGATGAAGGGAATGGCCAGTAGACCTAATGAGAAGACCACCAAACTCTCTGTGGTGGGTAAAGATGACGACGAATAGTGTTTTGCAGTACCGTTTGTTCCATTCATCTGCACTGAGTTTGAGTAAAATGTTGAGTGTTCATAATCCGAGCTACAACTGTGTCCGTTTGTGGACTTCCCGTTTGCTACATGATGGGCTTTCCCATTGGTCTCCTTGTTTTTGGTTGGGTAATGGCAAAGACCGAACCACGCCAGTGCTAGAAGTGAGGTGTAGAAGGCCACGGTGTGGAGGTTTCGCCAATCTGCAATGCTCCTCAGAAGAGGCAGAGCATCCATTGACCAATCAAAACTTAGCATGTCTGGGCACAGGAGCAGCCAAACGTTCATGGCAGGGAGAAAAAAGAACGTTAGTGCCCTAGTTAGGAAACAAGGACAGTCTGCTGCAGGGTTGTCCGAGTTGGAGAAGTTCGGAGGTTTGTTGCCCATCCAGTAAAGACGGCAAGCCAGAAGGATGATACCCCAGAAGCCCAGCAGAAACACGCTCAACAGCAGGTGCAGGTTCTTCTTCTGAGAAACAAAAACAGAGAAAAACAACATAAATGAAAGGACAAAATCACTGGAATTACAGCAAAATCAAACATATTCAAAGACATAGAATATATAAGACTGGGCACATCCAATCTACATCATACAAAAAGGGTTGATTTCATTTAGAAAAGAGTAGAGAGGTATGCAATTAAAAAAAAACAAAAAAACAAAAAACAATATAGCCATATACAAAACAAAAATTAAAAACTAAAACAAAACAAAACCAGACATAAAAACAAAACTAAACAACCAAACAGAACTAAACAAAATACATTTGAAAAAAATAATAATAAAAAATCATAGAAAAAAAACATACATAGAAAAAAAATGAACCTGATTTCATTTAGAAACAACAAAAAAAAAGACTATATAGAGAGTTATGCAGTAAGAAAAGAAAACATTTAATATATCCATGCACAAAAAAAAAAAAAAAAAAAAAAGAAAAACACAACAAGCTGGACAAAATGAACTGAAAACAAAACCAAAAGAAAAACAAAAAATGAAAACAAAAACAAAATGAAAAACAAACCAAGCGAACTGAACAAAAACAAAAATGATCTGAAAACAAAACCAAAACTGAAAGAAAACAAGCAAAAAATGAAAACTAAATGAAAAACTAACACAAAACACAAACAAAGAAAATGAAACAAAAACAAACTAAAGCAAAGAAACAAAAACCAAACAAAAATTAACTGAAAACAAAACCAAAAGAAAACAAGTAAAAAATGAAAATGAAAACTAAATAAAAATGAAAATTAACTGAACACAAAAGCAAATACAAAAACAAAAAAAGATACTAAAACAAAACAAACAAAACCAAACAAACAAACTGAACAAAAACATACCAAAGCAAAATAAATAAATAAATAAATAAGTAAGTAAATAAATAAAAATAAAAAAAACGGAACAAAAATTAACTGAATGCAAAAACAAAACCAAAAGAAAAAACAACACAAAAACTAAATGGAAAAACAAACGAAAATGAACAGAAACAAAAGCAAAAAATAAACAAAAAAAAAATTTTTTTAGAAGCACTGCATTTAAGCCGATTTTGTATTGATTTTACAAATTTTACAAATAACATTTTAAAGAAAACATACCAGAGAGGCCAGTGAAAAACAACACAAATTTAGCTGGAACATTTTAAAAAGGACACACCAGAATCATGTTTTGTTTTGTTTTGTGTGACTTTGGTTTTTCAAACCATTAAGCTCATGTCTGGACCAGGTCTTGTTAGCAAAATCAATACCAAGATCACTAATAAGTCAAAGATTTCCAACGGCATTAAATATTATATAAAAACAGAGAAAAAAAACCAACAGATCCAACAATAAGTAAACTGACACCGGCAAAATAAACACTGCAGCACAATCTGGAACACATGCGCAATTTGTTGGAGTCTTAAGAGTTATTCAATACAAACTGTACCACATGCACATACTGCGGCTTCATTGTGACATCAATCCATGTGAGTCTTGTGATGGTTAACAAGAATCAGCCCTTTGCATCTCCAGTCACTGCAAACAATTTAAAACTCTTGGCCAAATGTAGACACAAATTTTCCACATTTTTCAGAGAGGCCAGAATAATAAACGTAGCGTCACTGACTGCTGGTCAGCGAGTACAGCTTGACGTCACAACACAAGGCAGCGCCGCATTCATCTCTGTCTCATACAGCCGGCTTTTACAGACTTTATAAAATAAACAAGATATGGCCTCATAAAGGTGCCAATCCATCATACTGCAGCGCTGATATTAAACACTCCAGCATGAAAATGATTTCAGAGTATTTATGAAGTGTTTGAATACTTTACACGTTAAGTAAAAGGAGGGAATATCGTACAGTTCCTGGTAGGGCAGCTGCAAAGTTAAGTGAGCCTTCCTTTTCGTGTTGATTTTGGATCGAGGACACCCTCCAGAAATTTTATGACTTCCTCCAAACACGGAACTCATTCGGTACAGACGGCAAACAAACACGCAAATGATTACTTCAAGGCCTTCGTCAATCAACATTAAAGGGATATTTTGCCCAAAAATGAACATTCGATTCATTTTTTTTTTCATGTCGTTCTAAACCTTTTTGACTTTCCTCCTCCTGCAGAATACAAACGGAAATGTTAGGCAGGATGTTAACACTGCTTTTTCCAAAAACAAATAAAAGTGAAGGAAGACAGAGAAATGAAAGAAATCATGTGTGTGGAGGGGAAATTTTCAGCTAGTAATGTTGTCGTCTCACATGGACTATTTAGGGATGTGCTCAAATGTGTGGTAAGTACTGTCACTCTGTAATATATACACACAGAATACGTATGATTGCGAATCTTGAAAGTGAAAGTAAAAAGGAAGCACACATTTAAGGCGATTTCAATGTTCCGCATATTAATAACTGCTCCCTGATGCTGGCAATTTATATACAGTATAATTAGCCAACGATATAATTGTGAGAGAAGGCATTGAAATACATCTTATTTATTCCCTTTAGGGGTTCCTTAGTACGCGTCATTTCCTTTCTAAACATGGTATTTTGATTCGTATGGAAGCCCTTTTCTGCCAAATTGCGAATTTCTAAGAAATAAAGTCACAATTCCAAGAAATAAAGTTAGAATTGCAAGATATAAACTCACAATCTTGACTTTTTTTCCTCAGAATTGCAAGTTTATTTCTCTCAATTGTGACTTTTTGTTCTCAGAAATGCGAGTATATCTCACAACCCAACCTGACTTTTTTCTCAGAATTACGAGTTTATATCTCTCAATTGTGACTTTTTTCTCAGATTTGCCAGTGTATATCTCACAACGTGACTTTGCTCAGAATTGCGGGTTTATATCATGCAATGTGACTTCTAGAAACTGAAAGTTTATACCTCTCATTTGTGACTTTTTTCTCAGAAATGTGACTTTGTACCTCTCATTTATTTATTTTTTCTCAGAAATGTGATTTTATCTCTGTTAATTGTGACTTTTTTTTTTCAGGTTTGTGAGTTTATATTTCACAACGTGAATTTTCTCAGAACTGCGAGTTTGTAATCCCACACCATGACTTCTTTCCCTCACAATTGCACGTTCCTATCTCGCAATGTGACTTTTTTTCTCAGAATTGCGAGTTTTTATCTCACAACGTGACTTTTTTTCCTCAGAATTGCGAGTTTATATCTCACAATTGTGACTCTTTTCCCCAGAATTGCAAGTTTATATCTCACAATTGTGACTTTTTCCTCAGAACTGTGAGTTTGTATCTCACAACGTGACTTTTCTCAGAAAAAAAAAATCAGAATTGCGAGATATAAACCTGCAACTGCGAGAAAAAAAAGGCTGAGTCAAGAATTGTGAGTTTATCTCGCAATTCAGAGTTTATTTCTCACAACTGAGTTTATATCATGTAATTTTAAGAAAAAAAGTCAGAACTGTCTCTGATCTCTGATTTCGCAGAATTGCAAGTTTTTTTCTGAGAATTGCGAATTTGTGAGAAAACGCCTCTCAATTGTGACTTTTTCTCTCAGAAATGTGAGTTTCTCTCTCTCAGTTGTGACTTTCTCAGAAATGCAAGTTTATTTCCCTAAATTCTGACTTTTTTCCCAGAACTGTGAGTTTATATTTCTCAATTGTGACTTTATTTTTAAGGTTTGTGAGTTTCTATCTCGCAATGTGACTTTTCTCAGAATTGCGGGTTTATATCATGCAATTGTAACTTTTTTTCCTCAGAATTGCGAGTTTATATCTCACAATTGTGACTTTTTTTCTCAGAATTGCGAGTTTATATCTCGCAACGGAACTTTTTCCCTTAGAACTTCACATTTTTTTTTAGAGTTTGACAGCATTCATCCCTATTTGCTTTCAATGTATTTAATAGAACACAAACAAATCTGCTTTTGTATTCCACAGGTTTGAAACAATGCAAGTAAACGATGACAGAATTTTCATCTCATAACCCTTACAGGATGTTATGTACATTTGGAAATTGCTCATATTAAAGATTAACGTGAGAAAGCTTTCCCTAAAGATCACTTGTGAACCATTTTGTCTGTCCATAACACCATTTATTGTAACTTACAGCGAAATACTTCTCTTCCCAGCTGACTCACTAACAGAATGACTGTGAGACAGTGAGTATGTGTTCTGCATTAATGTCCAGCTGCTTTATACAGTATAGATTTTTTGTCCTGTTTTTGGTCATCTCTGCTTTAGACAAAGAGCAATTATTACTCACAGGGGAAATGTCTGTAACAGGCCACTTCCCATGTAATCATGTCATGTAGCACAGATGTAAAGAGCATGTCCCAAATGACATAACCGTCACTGTAAGACCTGACAGGCACACAAATGTGTGATATGATAACACAGGACTTTTTTATTATTTTTTACATTCAATTTAATTTTTTCAGATAGATAGGTGTGTGATAAATGCTTTATGCAAGCTATTTAGAAAGTAAGCTTGCTATTGTGTTTTGCAGTACGCTTACAGAAGACTTCATGTCTGTAAGACATATCAATCTGTCACTAATTAAAGTCTAGGACAACATCAAGTTAACCGCCTGTGTCTTTTGGTTCCTGTGACATCTGTTTAAGTTTACTGAGCGAGGCATGATGGGTGCATTAACGATTGCAAAAGATGAAGCTATACCATTAACTACAGGACATATATAAAATGAGCAGAGTAAGATATTACATACATTTAATATTTAAATGCATAAAAATAGTTTGCATGATAACTATTGGGAATATCTAAAGGTGGTTTGATTTCGTGCATACAGTACGGCTGGCTGTTTCAGGTGGAACGTGCACGTCCCGGTGGAGTGAACTGTAGGCTGAAGGGAAGAGGTCGTAAAGGGACCGTCCCACAGGGGTCTTGAAGCAGCAGGCTACAGAGGCCGAGCGGAACGGCCCGACTGAAGAGAAATACAGAACTGCATTCAGGCAGGTTCTGCATCTCTGAACCTAAACTGCACTAGCATGACGGTTACAAATGCCTACATACTGTATGGCTCTAAAACAAAAATTTGTTAGAAGAAAATACAGCAATAAGTAGAGCTTTCTGAAATAAACACTTAAAAGTGTTCTTGAATAAATAACTCTGTAATGATTTTAAAACAGCCAATATTAATCATTGATGGGTGTTTTAAGAATTTATCTAAAACATTACTGAGCATCAACTATGGAAATATAAATTATTTTTTATTACATTTTTCCCCACATATAAATGTGAAATAATTCAAATAATAAATAAATCATTATTTAAAATTACATAAATAATTTTAACAGTATAAACAAACCAGAAACAGGCCCAGAAAAAATGCCTAAAATTATCTACAAATTAAAATTAAACTGAAGCCTGTAAAGTCAATCTTAAAAATACTTTTTTTATTTGCTGCAAAGTTTTGTATGTATGAAATTTAAGATAAAATGACTACAGAAACAAAACGATTACTTTTTTCTACACATAAATGTAAAATAACTAACATTAATAATACATTTCTTAATAAAAATAATATTCATAAACGAGCAATGCTACTGTGGACTCCAAATTTGCCAAATAAACAAATAAAAATACATAAATAAATAAATAAATAAATAACAGCTTACCTAAAACTGAAATTATCTACAAAAGCATAACGTGTTCACATAATACGATTCCATTTAAACTTTGCTTTTTAGAGACATTTTTTGTAGGAAAAAAAAAATTATTTGTAGAAAATTAATGTACAAATAAATGTAAAATAATTCATATTAATAATACATTTATTAATATAAATAATTTTCATAAACATGTAATGCTACTGTTGACTCCAAACTCCAAACAAAATAAATAAATAAATAATAGAAAATAAAAACAAATACATAAATATCAGCTTACCTAAAACTGAAATTATCTACAAAAGCATAAAGTGTTCACATATTAAAATTTCATTAAAACTTTGCTGTTTAGATAATTTTACTTGTAGTAAACTGTCTTAGGCGTACTTTTTTTTAAATATTTGTGTGTGGGTGGGTTTTTTTTTTTTGGCAAACTTTATACTTCAGAAATGAAGATTAAATCTTTGGAAAAAATGTCCTGTTTACATTGACAAAAGCATCTAACAAAGCAATCAGGACACTGTAATATCTGCACATATTTGCATAGAGAATTGTAATGGGTCATCTTATATTTATTCAAGCAACTACAGTTGTCTTCACACAGAAAAGACAATGTGAAGATTCGCATTGACAGCTGACTGAAAACAAGACACGTGCTATGTTTCATGAAAACGTCAACGGCGGCTTTCATGCGGCATTTTGTTTGCAAAAAGCAAAGCTGTAAGATTGATTTTTTTTTCTGCCTTGCCAGCTCTGCTATTTCCTTTTGGTTACACTTGAAAGTCCCCACATACTTGCCTACATCTGTAGTACAGAGGCAGTTCCTGTCCCTAATTAGTGAACTACACCAATAAGAGAGCGACGATCACAACAGCATATAGATATAATTACATCCTTGGACTTGGAACGTCTTCACATCTAATGACACTTCTTTCCTGAATGTTTCTCTTCACAGATATAGGGCCAAGAGAGCTTTGGGGTGATGTATTACCATCTTCATCTAGCACTGAAGGACTGTGAATTCAAACAGATGAAAGTATGAGAGACATTCATACTTTTCAACAGGTATAAATCTCCGCAAATAAGTGCGGTGATGGGAACATATCTGTCATTTCACTGCACGTACGAGCGAATGACTGAACTCCGCACGACCCTGTCAGCCAATCTCACCAAAAGCCTGTAAATACGGGATGTTTCTTGCGCACACCCGCAAAAACACATAAATAAATAAAAACTCAACTCTATACAAATTACCGGTGGTCTAACGGAGCTTAAGCCCAGTGGGGGTGAGACGGTGCGAGTGAGACAGATTGTGGAGCTCTAGTAGAGGCTGAAGATGTGTCAGTGAGGTCATGCGGGAGTGTGAATGCTTGCACACAGGATTCTCGCTGGATTTATGAGGCGGCTGCAGGTTTGGGACTGCACAGGCTCTCGAGAACCAGCAGGGATTTTAGCACTTGCAGGTTCGGAGCCAAAACACATTGAGCCTGGGATTTGCGTAGGTTTGAATGTGTGTGTGTGCTGAAGATACTAGAAGATGTAGAAGATGCATGTATAAAATACTGTATTTGCAAATGGATTCAAATTTGTTTCTGGCAAAAACTAAAAGAAAACCCTATTAAAAACATGTTCATTGAAAAATAAAGCTAAAATAGTAAACAAAAAAAGATAACCATGCCATGAACACAATTGTGTTTAATTTTTGTAATACAGTATGTTATACATGCAGAAAAATACTATAAAATCAAGTTCTGGCCCTATGTAATCTGCATGTACAAAATAGAATATTTCAAAATGCAATCAAAATTGTGTTCCTGGCATGGTTATTACCATCAAACTAAATGGAAAAAAGGTTAAGTAAAGCTAAATAGTAAAAAATATTAAATATAAAATATAAAGCTAACATAAAATATAAAATAAAATAAAATATAAATATTAGAATAAATATGATAAATGAAAGTACTAAGCAAAATAACTGGAAAACAATAACTGGAATTAAACTAAAACTGAACTTTAAAATTTATAATAACTAATTAATTTATCAAAATAATTAATAAAATGTTGAATTAATAAAAAGTGAATTAAAAATCATAATAAACACTATAATAGCATATTAACAACATTAAAATAACAAGCTGCTGATATTGTGTACAATTCAATAGCTAATTGTCAAAATATTTAAAATATATTAATATTAAATATAAAACAATAAAGCTAAAATAAAATATAAAACAAAAGCTAATATAAAATATGTTAATATTAGAAGAAGAACTTTAAATAAAAATGCTAAGCAAAATAACTGGTAAATAATACCTGAAGATAAAAACTAGAAGTAACTGAAATAAAAATAAATTAAACAAAAAATGCAATTAATTTAAATGTATAATAAATCATTTAAAAATTGAATGAAATAATTAATAGCACAAAACAAAACAAAAACACAAAAAATAGAAAATATAAAAAAGCTCATTAAAACTCTTAATAAAAACTAATATAGCATATAAATAACATTAAAATAACAGGTTCCTGATATTGTGTTTAATTAATCTGAGCCCATTATTCTAAAGAAAAATAGCTAATTTTCTAAATATTTCATAAAAATGTCAATACCTTCTCTACCCTTGACAGAATTATTGCTGTATGAATGATTAAAAAAAAAAATAATAAAATCAAGTTCCGGCCTATATTATTTTCCAGCTGAATATGCCATTTTACTTTAAAATATGTTAAATAATGAAAGTAAAATGAGTTCGAAATGCCATCTCCTGTTGTTTATGTCAAACTGAAATTAAAATTGACCTGATTTACACATTGACCTTACAGAACTTATCAGCACTTGAGAAAAGAAAACCATCTTCATCATATTACATCAAAATAATAAACTTGATTCCTTCTGAAATAATTTTCTTTTTCCATTTTCATTTCCATTTTCATCCAGGTCTAAACTACTGTATAATATCAACCAGTTTACTAAGGCACTGTTTTCGCAAAGCCATATGAAATGCAAAAGTTTTATGATTCAACACGAATTCAGTCATATCCCAAAGGATAAAATCAAGCTCTATACATTTTTTTTTCCCCCTCACTGAATATCCTGTTTCACTCTGAAAAAACCTTCCAAACACTGTTTCATGTTGACCTTACTTGTCGGGAAAAACCTTCTTCCCGCTCTCACAACAAGACTCTCTTATTCACACTACCTGGCCATCAGACAAACAACAATTGTCACTTCTAGTCTACCCAGTATCTGGCACCGGGCAAAACAGCAGACTTAACCGCATCCATATGTGCGTGTGCTGAAGACGTTACTACAGTACGTCTACGCAGAGACACGTCACCATAAAAGAATGGACTCTAAGCACTATCACAGTAAAAAGAAATCAATTCTCTGCACGCAATGCTCATCTTCCTGAAACGGCATTTGCTCCTCTAGAGATGAGCTTGAGCAGGGGAATAGAACAAGACATAAAAGACAGAAAACCAACTAGAAACTAAATCTGATTGAACCAAACCCTTAGAGAACAAGCACCAGTCATAGATGGAGAAAGATTTTAGTGCTTGGCTCTATTTCCATTATATCCCACATAAACAAGAAGTGTCCATCTTCATAATACGACCTCCGTTTTCAATGTCAGGCCTTCTGCAGCCCAATGTGGAATGTAGCTTTTGTCTCTTTTTTTGTCTATAATTTAGTTTGTCTCAAAATAAGTGGTTTAACACTGCCTGGTAGGAGGGATGGAGGCTTTCTCCATTCCTCCCCATTGTCAGTTCCTCTCCATCAGTTTGAAATGAAACTACTAGAAACAGGCATATGAGGATAACATCCATGGAGATAAAGCACACAACAGACCGATTTAAAAGAAAAGTGAAAGAAAGAAAACCATTTTTGGCAGGAATTTTTTTCCAGGACATTTGGGATAGAAAGCAGCTTGCCAAAAGTTCAATAAGCTCTGGATTCTGTCACAAAAATGCATTTTTTCTATTTTATGAGATTTACTGAACGAGGAAGGTAAAAAAAAAAAAAAAAAACACCACCACAGAAGTCACTGTTACTTTTCTCAAACTATGTATGTTTTGCGCTCCTTTTATGTTCATCACCGTTTCCATGGCTGCTATTAAATGCAATCATTTTAAATTCTAAAAGATGCATTTAAAATAAATACATAAAAATAGTGAAAAAATAAAACATACTCTATAAATGATGTTTTGTATATCCAGTCTCATAAAATAAATCAAATCAAATCAAATCAAATTGATGCATGATTAATTTTCTGTTTGCATTTCCAATATATTTATACAGATTTAATATTAAAAATTTTCTGTTTGCATTTCTAATATATTTATACAAATGTAATACTCAAAAGGTGATCAGTATGCATTGATGTAGCTCTTGAATTATGTTTAAAAAAAAAAAAAAAAGTCATTAATACTTTTCTATGATAATTACTTTAATGTCCATCACTGTTTTTATGGCTGCTATCAAATACAATAATTTTAAATTCTTAAAGGTGCACTTAAAATAAATACATAAAAATACTAAAAATACAATTACAGTATAAATGATATTTGCATATTCAGTCTCAAACAATTCTGATCACTTATATAGAAAATGATATAATAAAATAAAATAAAATAAAAAGCTGTTCATGGCTGATATTAAATACAATCATTTTAAATTCTTAAAGGTGCATTTAAAATAAATATATAAAAACAGTAAAAATAAAATGTACATTACACATATTTGTATATCCAGTCTCAAACAATTCTGATCACTTAAAATAAAATAAAATAAAATAATAAAACAAAAAGCTGTTAAAAGATATAGTGCTAATATGCAGATATGCATACATACTGTGCATCTCTAGAAGCGTCTTAAAATCATGATGCATGATTAATTTTTGTGTGCATTTCTAATATATTTATACAGATTTAATATTCAAAACGCGAACAGTATTTAAGAAGTAATTAATACTTTTCTATGATAATTACTTTAATGTCCATCACTGTTTTTATGGCTGCTACCAAATACAATCATTTAAATTCTTAAAGGTGCATTTAAAACAAATACATAAAAACAGTAAAAATAAAATTACAGTATGCTATTTTGCATATCCAGTCTCAAACAATTCTGATCACTAAAACAGAAATTAGAAAAAAATAAAATAATAATAGTTAAAACAAATATGGTGCCAATAATCAGATATGCCAAAATACTGTGCATCTCTAGTCCTTGAGTGTCTTATAACCATGATGCATAATTTTCTGTCTGCATTTCTAATGTATTTATACAGATTTATTATTCAAAAGGCGAGCAGTATGCCTTGATGTAACTCTTAAATTATGTTAAAAAGATACGCAGTAAGGAAATCAATATGCTTGGAGGATTTAACATGCTGCTATATAAAGGAGAACACAAAAACCATATTTACCAAAACTAAATTCATTAGAACTCTTATCTACTCCATCACAGGTCCTCACAAGTCCTGCAATACCCAGCTGCTCAAACAAATAAAATGCACATGACTGGAAAACATCTAAGCCATTCTGACAGAGTGAACACCCAGTGAGATTTGCGATTCAGCTTCAACGAGCTGAATATTTGCTCTGAAGCTGCTTTGAGCACAGTTATAAACGGATCAAGCCAAAACAGCCCAATAGCCAAGATGCCATATGAGGATTTAGCTTTTAAAATTCACTTAAACCAACAAGCCGCTCTCATATTATGTGCAGACTGCCCTTCTACCAGTATATTTTGAGCTTTCCTCAAAGTTTCAGACTAAGGAGTTTTTCTCAGACGTCTGGCAGTGTTTCCAGCTCCTGCCGAATGCTAACGCGTGCCTCATCACTCTCGGATTTAACCTACATGACTGATAGAAGAGGGGAAGTGTTAAATATTTGACTTCCCTTCATGAGTAAATTGGCTGTAACCATGAGGGATTTGGGGAGCGCAGAGTCGATGGATAAAAGCCATCCGAGTCTGCACTTAGTAATCCTCTGCTCTTAATGAGACTTTTCAAATGAATCTGCAACTTTGGGCCTGAAGACAAGTGTAGAACTACTGAAGATGATTTACAGAGCTCAGCCTCAGACGACAAACCTCACTGCCATTAAAAATTTATGGAGCCAATGTCTGGCCCTACATGAAAATTTTCTATGTATACCATTTATAATCCTAAAAATATACACCACTACCAGTCAAAAGTTTTTGAACTCTTCTGCTCACCAAGCCTGCATTTATTTGATCTAAAGTACAGCAAAAACAGCAAAATTTTGAAATATTTTTACTATTTAAAATAAATGTTTTCTCTTTGAATATATTTTAAAATGTAATGTATTCCTGCGATTTCAAAGCTGAATTTTTAGCATCATTACCCCAGTCACATGAACCTTCAGAAATCATTCAAATTTTCTGATTTGCTGTTTAAAAAACATTTATTATTATTATTAATATATTATTATTATGTTGAAACAGCCGAGTAGAATTTTTTTCGGGTTTCTTTGATAAAGAGAAAGTTCAGAAGAACAGCATTTTTCTGATATAAAAATCTTTTGTAACATTATTAAATGTCTTTATCAACACTTTTGATCAATTTAATTTAAATGTTAAATAAAAATACTAATGATAATAATAATAATAATAATAATACATGTTTATTGGACAACAAATCAGCATATTAGAATGATTTCTGAAGTATCATGTGACAGAGTAATGATGCTGAAATTTTAGCTTTGATTACAGGAATAAATTACATTTTAAAATATATTTAAATAGAAAGCAGTTATTTTACATAGCAAAAATATTTTTAAATTTTACTGCTTTTGCTGTACTTTGGATCAAATAAATACAGGCTTGGTGAGCAGAAAAGACTTCTTTAAAAAAAAAACAACAACAAAAAACATTAAAATCGTAATCAAAAACTTTTGACTGGTAATGTATATACATTTTTTCTTTCAGATTAAGACAGAAAAGAGAGACAGAAACCTGCACCTTCTGCCTGAGAGCTACTATAAGTCTGGAAGATGTGACCATACCATAAAGTGAGAAAATATACATTTGTTTCTAATTGACCAAACAAGATCAATTTTGAAGTAAATTAGCAAATCATATTTAGAATAAAAAACATCAAAGTGTGCAATGCGCACTAAGCATTAGGCCACGGCTCTGACTTCCAATTTTCTATCGGTTTTGCAACAGGCAATCAGCAATTTGGAAAAGAGACAGCAAAGAAAAGCAGCAGCAGCAAAGATAAACAGGAATTACATTCAGATAACATTTACTGGAGAGACATTTATTGGAGCAGAAGCTGAGATAAGATAAATAAAATAAATGTGAGGGACTGAAATGTCACACGACATGAGCTTGCGCAAAACACACAAAGAAAGAAAGAAAATGAGAGAAAGCAAGCAAAAATGCAAGATGCTATCCAATGAACTGTTGGAATCAGACAACCAGTAACCATTTAAATGTTTTGTCTAATAAAAACTACGATTATGGTGGGAAAACAGCCTTGGAATTGTCTTTAAGCACAAAAGGATAACATGATGCCAGAACCTTAATGCAGAACCTCACTACGCCCACAACTAAAGTATCACCAGAGGAGAAAATATACAAAAAATAAATAAAATAAAATAAAATAAGCAATGTTTGGTCTTGGTTTGGTGAGACGTTTGAAGATTTCCATATCTGAAGATGTGCCAGCGTTCCAGATGGCCACAGTCCTACAGTAATCATTCCAGCTCAAATGGGAATGTGCTCCGATAAGCTGGTGCTACTGATACGCCAAGTGTAACAAACTTCATAATCAAACAGCAAACGGATATCTAAATTCTCAAGTTGAATGTTTGGGTTGCCCTGCCTTGAATGGCTAAGGAGAAAAGAAATACAGTACTTTCAAAAGAATTAAAAAATAATAATGGATGATCGGGATATGAAGATTTATCACAAGAAAGTAATAATCTTTGAATTGCCGGTATAAAGTCACGCAGAGCTCTCGTTCGAATATGAAACTTTATATTTAACAAATAAAGAAAGACATTTATTACCTAGCAAGGCCATAACTGTGGAAAGCACAACGGGGATCAAAAAGTTGAAGATGAAATTATTTTGGCCTTGGGTTTGCTTGCTTTCTAAACTGCTCTCGGTATTTCAGCCAGGTCAGCAGTCCGATTTGATCATAGACACGGAAGAATGACATTTGAAGAATTTTTAGGCCTATGTGCCAATGTATTCGAGCTTTCCAAGGTAGCCAAAAGAAATGCCTTGCAGCTATGCATCACCATTTCCCAAAAACATAAAGCTTGACCACAAGAGAGGAAAATCTGAAACGTAAATAAAGTGATGAGATTGAGAAACCTCAATCCATTCAAACTCAAAACTGCTCCCTGTGAAAAAGTTATTGAGTGCAGCCACAGAGAGACCTCCTAGCATAAACTTCTGCTTCCTAAATCGCTGCTGTTTATTTAGCCTGAATGGTTCGGCGAGCCTGAGTGCGCGTCCACAATCCTATGCGGCTGTTATGAGATACGGATTTATCCCTTTTAGAGGTCACTAAAGTCATGGAGAACTTTTTGTACAAAACGTAGCAAATGAATGGACCACCGTGACCCAAGTCCACTCTGAAAACAACAACTCTAGCATATTAAACCACTTACTCAAACTGGACTACTTTCCAAAATGAATTGTGTGACCAAAATATATACAGTTAAAGTCAAAAGTTTACATACACCTTGCAGAATCTGAAAAATGTTCATTATTTTACCAAAATAAAAGGGGTCATACAAAACGCATGTTATTTTTTATTTAGTACTGACCTGAATAAGATATTTCACATTATAGTCTATATAGTCCATACCTATACAGTCCAGTTTACATATGCTTGATTGTTAATAATGTGGTGTCACCTGAATGATCCACAGATGTGTTTTTTTTTTTTTTTGTTCGGTGGTAGTTGTTCTTGAGTTCGTTGTTTGTCCTGAACAGTTAAACTGCCCAATGTTCTTCGGAAAAACCCTTCGGGTCCCACAAATTCTTTGGTTTTCCAGCATTTTTGTGTATTTGAACCCTTTACAACACTGACTGTATGATTTTGAGATCCATCTTTTCACACTGAGGACAACTGAGCGGCTCATATGCAACTATTACAGAAGGTTCAAACGCTCACTGATGCTCCAGAAAGAAACACAATGCATTAAGAGCCGGGGAGTGAAAACTTTTGAATTTGAAGATCAGGGTAAATTTAACTTATACATACGCTTGATTCTTAGTGTTGTTACCTGAATGATCAACAGCTTTTTTTTTTTTTGACAGTTGTTCATGAGTCCCTTGTTTGTTCTGAACAGTTAAACTGCCCGCTCTTTGCTCACTGATGCTTCAGAAGGAAAAACGATGCATTAATAGCCGGGGGGTGAAAACTTTTGAATTTGAAGATCAGGGTAAATTTAACTTATGTTGTCTACTGGGAAACATGTAAGTATCTTCTGTAGCTTCTGAAGGGCAGTACTAATCAATAAATATGATATGTAGCCAAAATAAGAAAAACACACATCTTCATTCTGTTCAAAAGTTTTCACCCCCAGGCTCTTAATGCATCGTTTTCCCTTCTGAAGCATCAGTGAGCAAAGAGCAGGCAGTTTAACTGTTCAGAACAAACAAGGGACTCATGAACAACTGTCAAAAAAAAAAAAAAGCTGTTGATCATTCAGGTAACAACACTAAGAATCAAGCGTATGTAAACTTTTGAATGGGGTCATTTTTATAAATTCAGCTATTATTTTCTCTTGTGGACTATATGTAAATATCTTTTATGTAAAAGATCTTATTCAGATCAGTGCTAAATAAAAAAAACATAACATGCATTTTTTATGATCTGATTTTGCAGATTCTGCAAGGTGTATGTAAACTTTTGGCTTCAACTCTATGAAGCACCAATTTAACTAACCTTATCTCCTCAGGTAAAACTACTTTCAGGGTTTTGCAGTTTTTGCAGGCACTTTCACCACGGCAGAGTCTGTATGGACTGTTTTGCTGAGTGAGACCTCCGGTGCACCGTCAGCAGACCTCTCCGAAACTAATAATCTGAAACGAACATGGACTTGAGATTCTGCTGTGTAGGTTATAATGTTTGAACTCAGCCTTGTTGCTGCATCGACGTAAAGCAAATCCAGGGCTGTTTGCATTGGCTGCGCTTGACCAAAGAAAACACGCTGGATGTGATTGAGTGCCATCTGACAAGCTGTGGTATATGGCAGCCTGTTTGTGTACATGTATGTGGGCACCTTGAGGTCATCCAGTGTTTAACTCTATGTTTCGTAGCACTAAGTACATATAAAGAACCTGAAAGTTCCCAAAAGACATTGCGTTAAAAGCCTTTCTACGGAAATTATGGATTCCTGAACACCACACTCCATCTTCAGCCAGACCAGCGCTGGACCGGAGGGGACAGGGAACAATAAATTAACCAGTCAGCAACTACAACCCAAACAAAGGCTTACTTCGGCCCACGGTTTACATTAGGGCTTACAGTACAAAGACTCCTGCCTCAGAGACTCCTGTGAGACAAAAAAAGGGACTCAATTCTTACTTTTAACCTTGTAAGACACTATTTTTAACACATAATGGAAGTGGAGACCACAGACAGCTGTGATCATCATTTACATTCACTAATAAGGGAAAAAAAAAAGGTTACACAGGTTTGGAATAACATGAGGGTGAGCAAATGATGACAGAATATTAATTCTTGTGAACTCTTCCTTTCATCAGCTAGTGTTTTAAAGAACTTAAAGGGACAGTT
The DNA here is from genome assembly GCA_019740295.1 of Labeo calbasu. Taxonomy (NCBI): domain Eukaryota; kingdom Metazoa; phylum Chordata; class Actinopteri; order Cypriniformes; family Cyprinidae; genus Labeo; species Labeo calbasu. Next base: position 26,789 of record JAHKKF010512247.1, on the reverse strand, counting down.
CACCCAAAAATGAAAATTCTGTCATTAATTAATCTCCCAAATGTCGTTCCACACCCGTAAGACCTTCGTTTATCTTATGAACACAAGTTAAGATATTTTTGATGAAATCCAAGAGTTTCTAATGCTGCATAGACAACAATGCAACTACCACGTTCAAGGCCCAGAAAGGCAGTAAGGGCATTGTTAAAATAGTCCATGTGACATGTGGTTCAGCCGTAATGTAATGAAGCTACATGAATGCTTTGTGTGTGTAATAAAAAAACAAAAATAGCAACTTTATTCAACAATTTCTTCTCTTTCGTGTGAGTCTTCGACGCACGTGTACTCGATGACCACGACGCATACATGTGGTCCTGCTGATGCACAACTTGCCTAAAATCCTCATAACTTTACCTCAGAATTTTACCCAGACCCAGAAATTAAAAGCAGTGAGAGACAAGCAAAATAAAAGTGCAACTCCTGCTTCTGTGGGCAAATGTCTGCCAAAAAAAGACATTGAGCGAGAAAAACAAAAGGAATGCAAATATAAAAGAGAGAGACTATTATTGGAAATGAAAAAGAGTGTGGGAATATTACAACCTTTCACAGATTTTTTTGTTGTTGATGTTTTCCTGTATTCTTGGCTTGCTCTCCGAGCATCTTAGCTTGTTACAGCCTTTGCAGCTTTCATATAAACTACTAACAAATAACACAACAGCGCTTTCCACTAAGGTTTTCCTTTAACTCCTGTTTGTGTATGTGAATGATATTCACCTCACATTGTTCTAATTTTGTCATGTGTGCTACATTGCTTGAATTACAGCTAAATCAGAACGACAGCTCTACAGTAGAAAAACATTACAGCGTTGAAATACTGCTGAAGTGGCAACCAACTCTGACATTATAGAAATGGAGCCATTCCACTCTAAACAATATTAGCATTCATGTCATGAGAGGATGCCTTCATGGTTCGGCTGCAGCACTTTAATAACTCCAGTGTGCTACAAAAAAGACAAGAAATGGACCATGAATACACACAAAATTTAGAATACTGCACTTTAAAGAACTACTGAGGCAAAATTGCAATGAAAAGCGCTCGCAACAAATTTCTTAATTGTTCTTAGTTACGTTTGACTAAACGTTGTTCACTGCTGTGACTGGATCAGCAGCGGATCTTCGTAAACCAAATTTGTAAACAAAAATCAAGCTAAATGAAAGATTCTACTTGGCAACCACAGAAGCTTTCCCTTTATTACATATGGTTTTATGAAGTGGTATAAAAGCAAGTCACTGGAACACATCTGTATTGTAAACAAGGACACAAAATTCAAAAGTCTGAAATAATGCTGTGAAATAGTGGGCTGGAAAAAGATGAGAGACAACAGCTGTAGAAAATACTTTTCCTGTGCAAATTAGCATAAACAACAAAATATACACACGTGAAATGAGAGAGTGGGTTTACCCCGCAGACGTCCCTGTGATCATTAATCACACTGCTTAAACTGCCTCTTTGTTATGATAATGAACATGAATTCATATTTCTTCTCTCCCTCTTGGTTTTATAGAAATGAGTGCTCTGTGGAGAACGAGGTTTAAGTACCAAAAGGTCTTAATCTGAACCTTTCGCAATCATTCAATGAAACCTTTCAGTTTACATAGTCAAAGTTCATTAAGGTTAGATCACAGGTGGTCTCTTTAAATTACATAGAGCTGATTGCTGCTGCAGTGATGACGGTCTTTGTATAAAAGGGGACATCAAATTGAAAACCAGGATTTGTTTTGCTCCTTTGAAATGAAATAGCTCACAATTACTATGTAGCTATGCAAAGACTTGCAGAACTCAAAACTTCCTCCCCACCCAGATGATTTCAAAGGAAATTAAGATGTAAAAAAGGTCATTTAGAATTCGTCATAGTTGGCATCTACTAACTTAAATAAACAATTTGTTTTTGTCAGTTTTGAGTACATACAGTGCAGTACACAATGATTTGCGAAAGTATTCAGCCTTATGTTAAACTGCTTTTAATTACTTTTTCCCCAAGTCAATTTACACTCCATACAGCATAATGACAAAGCAAAAACAGTTTTGTGACAACTTTGCAAATAAAACACTAAAATAAGTACATTCCATAAGTATTCAACTTAGTTGAAGCACCTTTACAGCCTCAGGTCTTTTAGGGTATGATGTGACAAGCTTTGCCCAGATATCACACGTATGTCTACAAGATGTCTGTTAAAGATCACTTAACTTGGAAAGCTTCTGCTGTGTACAAACATCTGACAGACGTCTGTAAGATGTCAGTTTTACATACGTTCTAAATCATGAACATCTTAAAGACACCTAATAGACATCCATTTGACATCTGAAAGGAAGCGTCCTATAGACATATTGCAGATGAGCAAACACTGTAAAAATGTCTTCCAGATGTACATGCAGATGTCAAATAAATGTCTCTGTGATGTATGTGTGCTATCAGGGGCACATCAGCATTTGGCAGTTATCTGCCATTCTTCGCCTGACCTCTTCACCACTCAAGCCCTGTCAGCTTGGATGGGGCCTGGCAGACTTTCTTAGGTTTCTCCAGAAATATTTGATTGCTTCATGCCAAGGCTGTGGCTGGGCCACTCAAGGACATTTATAGAGTTGTCTATAAACCACTCTTGCTGTGTGCTTAGGGTCACTGTCCTGTTGGAAGGTGAACCTTCTGCCCAGTCTGAGGTTCTGAATGCTCTGGGTTTTCATTAAGGCTATCTCAATATTTTGGTGCAGCTTTCCTTCTACTCTGACGAGTCCCTCAGTACCCACAGCATGAGGCTGCTACCAGCACACTTTACTTTTGGGATGATACTGTGCAGGTGATGAGTAGTGCCTGGTTTCCTTCAAACATGATGCTTGGAACTGAGGTTCATCAGACCAGAGAATCTTGTTTCTCGCAGTCTGAGAGTCCTTTAGGTGCTTTTTTGTAAATTCCAAGTGGGTTTTCATGTGTCTTCACTGAGGAAAGGATTGAGTTTGGCCACAACGCAATAAAGACAGGTGATGTTTGTCTTTCTGTAAGTTTCTTCAATCTGCATATATGATCATGGAGCTTAACTAGAGTAACCATCAGCTTCTTGGTCAGCAGTATAACCAAGCCCCTTCTCCATCAATTACTCAGTTTAGCCAAGAGGCCATCTCTAAGAAGAGTCCTAGATGCATCTTCTATTATGGATAATGGAAGCTACATGCTTCTGTAAACCTTCAATTTATCAGATTTTTTCCGGAACTCTTCTCCAGATCTGTGCCATCACGCAAGCCTGTTTCTGAGCTCTACAAGCAGTTATTTTGACCTCAGGGCTTGGTTTTTGCTCTGATATGCATTTTCAGCTGTTAGACCTTTTCTGAGAGGTGTGTGCCTTTCCAAATCATACTCATTAAAATAAATTTTCCACAGTTTAAGTGGAAGTAACATCCATGAGCACGATATGAGTGCTCCTGAGCTAAAGTGTTGCAGGGTGTCAATACTTATGCAATGGAATCATTTTAGTTTCTTATTTCTTATAAATATGCAAAGTTGTTGCAAACCTGTTTCGTGCTTTGTCATTATGCTGTATGGAGTGTAGATGTAGAAAAAAGTCATTTAAAACAGTTTAAAGTTAGGCTGCAACATAAAACGTAACGAAAAGAAGGGGTATGAATATTTTCGCAAGGCACTGTAAGTGCTAATTCAATTCCAGTCTCATTTACAGTATAATACACAGCAAAAAGTACAGTAAACAGTAATACTAAGAAATAGATTACACTTTAAAATAACAGCTTTCTATTTTAAAATATTTAAAAATGTAAGTTATTCCTGCGATTCAAAGCTAAACTTTCAGCATCATAACTTCAATCTTCAGTGTCGCATGATCATTCAGATATCATTCTAATACGTTGATTTGTTGGTAAATTATTATTAGTGAATCATTTATACATCAAAGTAGGGTGGGAAACAGTCATGTCCAACAACAATATTGCTTTTGTTGTGCAAGAACCTTGACTAACATTATAAGTGGAATTTACGGGGGAAAAATAAAATGCTACAAAAGTGCAGCATGTGGGCCATTTACGAGTAAACAAAAATTCTTAAAAGCAACTTTAAGCCAGAAAAAACACCAACCTAAAGTGCAACCCCTAAACACATTTCCCTTGAATGCAGCCAAATGGATGCACGGTTCAGCGACCGTGCCATTTAGCTAAAGCAAGAAATGTAAAATGGCAGCACCGCCTCAGGAGGACTCTGCATCTTCAGGAGCGTGAGGAAGATGCTATGTGTACGAAGTGCCCTTTAAAACGCCACCTCAAGGACCATCAGTATTTGCAGAGCAATGCAGCGCACGATCAATAAAGACAGAAACATTTCACAGCAAACATCACATCAGCACGGCCTTGATACGTCGCACAGGTTTTCAGAGGAAGGTCACAAATCTAATTTCAACCTCCAGACGCTCTGCTCGCTGAACGAGTAATTACATGAGTGGGCGAGTCGGCTGAGCATAATGCTAATTGATAATTAGGGAGTGAGAAATTATGAGCAGAAACAATAAAATGAGCGAATCTGCAAGTAATTCATCTGCCGTCGCTAGATGAATAAGATACTCCTCTGGTAGAAGATAAAATGCTTTTGCTTTAGTAGTTTATCACACTAAACACATTATAAATTTACATTATAAATAAATTCTATGCATACATTAGAGAAAATTCTGAATTCAGGTTTGAATACAAAAATCTTAAATTTGAATCAAATATTCAAAAAAACAAACAAAAAAACAAAGCCAGTCCTATTACATCTTATGTGTGTATTGCAACACTGAATGAGTTTATTCAAAGGTGAAGCAAGCGTGTCAGATATTCAGGTCAGCCAAAACC